>NQII01006741.1:80241-95513 GCA_002778355.1 Clitarchus hookeri
TTTTTTTTTTTGCCACTCCGATATTAAATATTAAAATGTCTCTCCTGAATATCACTAAGATTTATTAATTACCTAATGTCACAAACAATATTGTTTAAATTTTTTTAAGGTAGAATGTTCCCACGAACGTTTTCTCCTTCGTAAAAAAAAAATTTTACATAGTACAAATTTTAAGGTTTTAATCAATAATCGTGGTTGTAAAATGCAATATTTTTTTTCTAATTTCATCTATATCCATTTTTCTCATCCCGTTGCCGTACTTCTGATTCTACAATCCACGTACTCTGTAGTGTTTACATTGTATTCCGTATACCTCTATTCTCACAATGTGTAAAATTAAGTTGCGCAAATAAACATACATGAAGTCAACGACTTTTATTTGCTCGCCTAGCAGTCACAAACGACTTTTATTTGCTCGCCTAGCAGTCACAAGCGACGTTTGTTTTTTCCTGACAATGACAAGTGCCCTGCTATTGCGTTAGTCGCTTCGAGTTCAAAACTTAAATACACCCCAGGCAAACAAAAAATGTCAACTCGCTTTTCAAAACGAGTCATTGCGGAGGGCGTGCGGAGGGGGAAGGCGTGCGAGTTTGTCCACGCGCTTAAAAAATTAAAAAGGCTTTGTTATCTTTCCGCTTGGAAAATAGCATTCAAAGGAAACCCGCAACGTCATGGCAAGTGCTGAAAAGCAGCTTTGTGCAAAGTCTTTGTAATATAACGAGCGTTTTTTTTTTAATACCCACATTTGAATGCCATCTAAACACGTAGATTTTCTGCGTTGTTGTAGAAACGTCCCTGGAACAGAGCAGCTTGGAAAAACTGTTACGCATTCGGTCTGATGACATCAAGTATTTCCCTTAGAGGAAACTTATTCCCCACTATCACCATCCAAGTTGGTAAATGATGTCAAAGGTCACTAGTTATAACAGGGATAATCAAGTACCATCTCGGAAAAAAAAAAAATCCTAAGAATGAGATCTTAAAATTTTAGTTGAACGTAATATTGTCAGCTAAGTGGTCAGAGCAATACTGCACAATTATTTTAAGTTCTTTATAACGCAAATTAAACCAATCCATTTTTTTAAAATTGGAATATAATAAAAATTTTATTTCTCAGTTTTATGAGTTTTATATACTTGGCTTGCCCTTCACTAACTCCGTAACAACCTAATTTGCAAATAAAAAGGACTAACCTTCGGAAAACATGTTTCGCTAGTTTATATTTTCTTATATTAATCTTGTAAATCAATTACCTTAACTACGATTTCTCTCTGCCACCGGAGAATGGAGGGTAAAATTTGATAATTTTTAGTAGACGACGAATAGTGTATATATAACCATAGGTGTTGACTTGTATGGAGAAAACCTTTTTAGTTCTCCGTCAGTTGCTAGCGGCAGTAAATACTTGGTAAGAGTTTCTTTTAAAATGCCTTTTGAAGTCAAGTTTAGCTATATCATGATTTATACTGATTACGTGGGCCTGCCGTAGTTAATGTATATACATTAATTCGATTCCCCTTGCAGTGAATTTTCTTGAGGAATGACCTCATGACGTTGGTTGAAACTTTAAAAAAAAAAACTACCTAGTTCCATGCCGAAATTCATTAAATTCTGAAAGAAAAAATATGTGACCATAAAAAAAAATGAGTTTATCTACCTATGAACTAAATATTTCAGCTGGCTATTGAGTTCGTGGTGGGGGTTCGAAGTCTGCGAAATGCTGTGATCCAGAAGCGGTTTATGAATTACTGTCAAATCGTGAGGTATAATAAGTAAGCAGTGTTCTAAGTAGTCAAATCGCGAGGCAGTGCCAGTAAACTGCATTCTGAGGGCACTGAAGAAGTCTGTCATAGTAGCCGTTTGATTTCCACGGGGATTGCAGTATAGTCTGGATCTATCACGAGGTTTTCTATAAAACTTAAGTACCGAGCATTAGCGGCGAAAACAAATGCCTAGCCATGAGGAGAAGTGTGTTCCCAACCAGGCGTGTTGTTCTCTTCGCTTGCTAGGTATCTTGAGAAGCCGAGTGGCGATCGCATGCGATGGCCGGAAGTTAATGGTATCTGGATCGGTGTCAGTATCGTTATAAAAGTAGTCCGGTATGAAATCTCCTCTCTCCGCCCCTTCTCCCTGGGTCCTTTCTGCTCTGAGCGGATGTCCTTCGATTCAATTCGGACGACTTCCTGGCGTCGGAAGTGCTATCTACCGCTGCCCTAACTCGAAGATAACGCTGTGGCGCTGGATTATTTGAGTGGCCCGACGGGCTGTGGCGAAGTTTTAAATATTCCGCTGTGAGGTCTGGTTAGGATTGGCGTTTAACCCTGTTAACTCCCGCGCTCTTTCCTGTCCACGCATGCATTCTTTTCCAGTCTCGCGTGAGAAAAAACACACTTAAATCAGTCCATTCTGAGTTGAGAAACTCTGTAAAGTAGTTCTACGCGTAATAGTATTATAACCTTAATATTAAACGTTAACGGTAAGCTATAAAGATACGTACATAAACACAAGACGGCAATGATGCCATCGTCGCAAGACTCCGGCTTACATGGAGCTTTTTTTAGACGTTTGAGGCCGAGAAGCGCGAGAGCGATAAGGACGTAAATGCTACCCGCATCAAGTGAGCGCAACCGCCACTAATCTCAAGGCTGAACTTGCGTCCTATTTTATTGTCGTGCTGGCTGTATATATGGGACTTTCAGCGGTGGCCCTGTAATTTTATTGGTGAAAAGTCTGTAGGAAGGTTCAGAACAGGGCCCTTGAGTAGTTTTGTATGTAACTTACGCGTGTATTATGAGATACAGCGCTTTGGGAAAGCCGTTTTCAGCCATTCTTGAGTACTCTGAAACGGCGTTTCTAATGTGGATGACGTCTTTTCAAGACTCAGCAGCTCTCGTCTAAAACGTGTGTTCTTACAGTAGATGAGCACGTTGGACGCACGTTTAACATAGCTTCGTGGGGAAAACGTGTATTTCAAACACTCTGCAACGCAGTTCAAGCTCCAGGTACATTAATGTATCTCGCTCATTCAGGGGCCGCTGTGTCTGAGAGGCTAGCCTGCTCGCCTCCCACCAAGGTGAACCGGGTTCAGTCCCCGGCCTGGTCGCTCCCGGATTTTCGCAAGTGGGAATCGTGCCGGACGATACTGCCCATCGGCGTGTTTTCTCGGGAATATCCCGCTTTTCCCACCCTTTCATTCCAACGCTGCTCCATACTCACCTAACTTTATCCTCTTCGGCCCTCAAGACCCCGATTTTAAGGGTGCCGCCAACATGGCGCTTGAACTGCGTTGTAGTGTGATTGAAATACGGTTTTTTTTTTACAATACCATTAAACGTGTCCCAATGATACCAATACACGAAAAGAAAACACACTTCAGGCTAGGTACGTATTATATTCTCAATATATCATGTACATTATATTTGCTATTCCGGGCCCTCCAGCCTTGCTAAAAACAGCTTTTTCTCACTGCTGCATCTCGTAAAACACTGGTCGGAAACACGGGATACTGCTATAGGGAGCTGCATTGAACTTTGCTACAGACTTTCCAGCAATAAAATGATAGCGTCACCGCTGAAAGTGCCATAGGTGCACGCATCACTACGAGAACACTGCACGCCAGTTCAGCGGCTTGCGCGTAAGAGCGAAGGGACACCAGGCGCGCGTGTCAGTGTAGCCCTTACAGCTCCCGCGCTTCCCCGCCTCACACGCGCGCTTAAGACCTCCAAGTAGACTGCGCCCAAACGTCTCCATTCTCATACTCACTCTCGCTCATTCTGAGCCAAGGTCACGGTGGAGGGGGAGGGGGCGCCGGCTGTAGGTTCCCGCACCACGCGACGTCTCGTTGTCCCGAAATGGCCGCTGCCGAGTCACGCCGGCTGACGAAACGCGCCGGAAACGTTGCGGCGCGAGCCGGCCGTATACACATCCATNACGAGGACTCTTTTATTTTTTTTTTATCTCGTCGCCGCGACTGCGTGATTCACTGCAAGGCACAGCTTCGCGAGATGATCACGTCCGGAATGTCGGCACAACATCGCTGCTGTTCGCTTCCCCGAACGCGAGGGGCTAGAGACGACCGCAAGCATCAAATTACTTAGTCTCCACACGGACCGGCCTAAAGAAAATCGCCAAAGGTCACGTGGTACTTGAAAATAACATTTCCGCAATCTTAATCCTTTTAAATCCACTTCGATTTCCTGCTTACCGAGCTGGGATATAACTGGCTATGCAATGCGGCGGCAACCAATGAGCACGCAGAATAGGCTCGATCATACACAGGACTGTGGAGACTATAACCTGCAGGTCACTGAACTCGATAAATTTCCCTGTCCCTGCCGATCTGTTGAAGGCTGTTTACGGTACAGTGAGCGCTTTCGAAATGAACCTTTGAAAAATGCCACAGCCCCTACCTGCGATCACTTTAACAGGTAAACTGACTGGCATGCGTCCAGTAAAGTTGGCAACGACAGAGGGAAAATAGTTCCACGTGTTAGCGTTGATTTAAAAGTGTTAGGTGAATATTTGTGAATGCTGAAAAGTTTTTTTTTCACTTTCTGTTTCTTTGTAAAGCACGCGAGTGTAATGATTATCAAATTTATAAAACATTTAATTTGGAAATAACTTTTACAGTTTTACTTAACGGACGCGTGAATAAAGTAATCAGGCCCGTTGCAGTGTTTATTGTATATATAGCTTAATGTTCATGAATAAATGTTCATGCAATTAGATCTTTCTTAAGCAGGGCTTTCAAAAGTGCTCACTTTATCGTGAATAGCCTTACCGAGAGGTTCGAAGCCGACTGTAGCCGGCAGTTGTCGCGACGCAAACCACACCGCAGGCTGAATTGAAGAGTGAAGAGATTTGGACTTCTCTCAACAGGAGATCTTGAGAGACAGATTGAATTGAAGTTGACTTAGAATGTTGTCGTTTATGTCAGGCGGTAAAGCGACTTACAGCCGGGGTAAGTGGAGGCAGCCGGTGATGAAGGCAAGTACTGGCCAAATGGTACGCATGGAGGGTGAAGAAGATGGTAGATCCTGGTTATTGTGGACTCCGAACCACACGTTTACCCAATAGATACTCAGAAGTGTTGGAGTCATGCCGAGANTAGATCCTGGTTATTGTGGACTCCGAACCACACGTTTACCCAATAGATACTCAGAAGTGTTGGAGTCATGCCGAGAACTATGCTGTAACCGTCGTTGTTACCACACCAGCGTGCTGCTTTAGCTTACAAGGCCACATACGACCTTGAATAATACAGTGTCATGCAGGATTTCTAAGGCCGTGACTCAATTTAAAGAATGCTCTTTTGAGAGAGNACGACCTTGAATAATACAGTGTCATGCAGGATTTCTAAGGCCGTGACTCAATTTAAAGAATGCTCTTTTGAGAGAGCACTCTTTCGCACATCCTGACGAGAGCACTGCTTCTCGCGCTCTCTCACGCTCTCGTTCTGTGAAATTGAGATAACCACTCTCTCGTTCCTTTCTGACGTCATGCAGACATAGTCGATGCCAAAAGGCGGGAAGTGCTGTTAAGCTAAAATCGCGGTCATAACTATTGCAGATGATTTATATGTGCTCAAAATAATTTACAAGTAATTATAGCACAAGTAGAAAAATTATTAGCGCAATAAATACTATTATTTTTGTTTTATATATTACCATCATGTTGCGGCAAAGTGACAAAAAAATACGAGACTTCGTCAGAAATCCTTATTTTTATANGTTTTATATATTACCATCATGTTGCGGCAAAGTGACAAAAAAATACGAGACTTCGTCAGAAATCCTTATTTTTATAAATATGTGTTACGTAAGTTATTTCGTTGACAAAAATAGTCAAAATTATTCACTTATACTTTTAAAAAAATGCGACGTGGTTTTGGCCCAGGAAGTTACTGTAACATTATTCAAACGCGGAGATAATGTAAACAAATATGGCGCGTAGTCAGAGAGTGCGAGAGTGCGCCAGCGAGTACACAACTTCGTGCTCTCGCTCTTTCGCGCTCTCTCGGGCGAATTGAGATGGCCAGATAGCATTCTCTCTGACGTTATAATGACGTGATCGCGAGAGTGAGAGCACGAGCTCCCTGGGCTAGTTGAGACACGGCCTAAGATTGCTGGCCTTTGAGAATTCTGATGCTAAAAAAAGTGTTCATTGATATGACTCAGAAAGTTGTAGATGCGCTCGTTACTCCAGGTAATCTCGACGACAGGTTTCTCCAATAACAGCGGATGACGGCACTGTTGGTAACACCAGCACAAGGCCTCTCTTCGCGCCCCCTTCACCTCCTCGTTCTAAACAAAATCTCCTCCTCTTCTCCGCGCCTCGTCTATAAGTATTTACGTTACACCGTCACCTGCCGACTTTACCTCTCTTTCGCGGCACGAAGTACGCTGCTCACGTCACGAACAGACAAAACAAAATAGTTTTCTTGTTATGCGGCGAGTGTTGTCGGGTACCCTCCCGGTTGTTAACTGGTCGAAACCGCTCTTTTCATTCCTCCTTCCTCTCTNATGCGGCGAGTGTTGTCGGGTACCCTCCCGGTTGTTAACTGGTCGAAACCGCTCTTTTCATTCCTCCTTCCTCTCTCGACACCGGCCTGTTGCGCTTCGTTGATCGGGTTAAACGGGTCAAGGGAAAACTATCTCCGGTGATTCGGGGAACTGGTATTTACTGGTATCCCGTGAAACTATGTACATCAGGGGAAAAAAGACGTAACAAATTAGCAGTTCTTAAAGCGTTTCATCTTTGTCAAAGCATAATTATGATCGGTTCCAGCTCTACCCCACGGTATGAGGGGCCGCGGTGGTGTAATGGTTAGCCTTCTCGCCTCCCGTCAAGGCGAACCGGGTTCGATTCCCGGCGGAGTCACACCCGGATTTTCGCATGTGGGGATCGTGTCGGACGATGCCGCTGGTAGGCGGGTTATCTCGGGGATATCCCGATCCCCCGTCCTTGCATTCCGGCGCTGCCCCATACTCACCTCGTTTCACCCTCGTGGGCTCTCTCACTCACTCAATTTGCCAACAGGTGGTGTGGCTTGCAACTCGCTATAAAACAGAGGTCCTGTCGTCGTTATCCTCTGTGCGACGCAAAACTCAAAACTTTGACTTTTTTTTCTACGTGACCAGCCACGTGTTGGACCACACTTCCCACCCTTACAACTGCACGCTTACTGGGTAATGTAGGGTAATGATTTATCCTTTAATTTTACTGCATTTACTAATGCTTTTATTTTGGCNTGCACGCTTACTGGGTAATGTAGGGTAATGATTTATCCTTTAATTTTACTGCATTTACTAATGCTTTTATTTTGGCCTGTGACTTCCTGTTGTCGGACCACACTTTGACTACAGAATATTTTAGTATATTTCAAACCAACAAATCTGCGTGTTTATTTTTCTAATCATGTTATCGCGGCGTTCCAAAACGTTACTGCGNAGTATATTTCAAACCAACAAATCTGCGTGTTTATTTTTCTAATCATGTTATCGCGGCGTTCCAAAACGTTACTGCGCGAGTAAACTTTTCTCTTTGGCTGTCCCAAAACACATCAGTAAATGTTTTACTCGCTCATGGCAGTGTCTTAAAAACTTCAGATTAATTACTCTGAGCATCTTGCCAGGGAACGAAGGGTAAACTGAAAATGTCGGTGAGTTTAGTATAATTAAATAAAACTGAAAGAAAATGTGGACACTCGGGTTACAGACTCACACGGGATAAACTACAAGTGATTAAATTCGTATATTTTTTAAAAGTTAACTTGAATTTGGAGAAAGTGGTCAGTTTATTTTCGAATTTACACCGGTTTCTTAATCAGTACATATTTGTAAACACAGAATGCTTTTTACATCTAGCTCGTTCCAGAACCACGTTTACTCTTGCTTTCCTCAGCTGTTACTCTCCGTTACTTTACTCTCAGAGCAACGTTTTGGAACTGCGCCTAGTGTTGTAGTGTTTTGACGCAGTCGCTAGTTTCTCTCACGACACGTGTTCTTCTCTGTGTGTGCGCAGAAGGAAACGAACCTCCGACCAGCGACTGGCCGAGCTGGAAGCATACATTGGCATGTCGAAGATGAAGGGGCAGATGATAACTGTGCCTATCGGCTTCGGCAGAGTCAACCTCGACGAAATGTAAGTACCATAACCTATCTACTAACACCTTATTAGGTACAAAAATACTCAAACTCAATTCTTTATAGTTAACGTAGNTAAGTACCATAACCTATCTACTAACACCTTATTAGGTACAAAAATACTCAAACTCAATTCTTTATAGTTAACGTAAATATATTTCCTAAGATTTTCCACAATATGGTTTCCGTCACAGTTTGATGTCAATTTATTATAAATTTCGCATTTTGAGACACTTTGAGGGCGGGAACCGTAGTTATTGTCTTTCTCATATAAGTTGGCGAGATTTTGATAGTCAGAGAGTGGTAATTTGACGTATTAGAAACAACAAACAACGTGCAGTTTACAAAACCCTGTATCAGCTGATGCATGAACGAACTAAAATTAATATTACGTTGGCTATTCTGAGTGCACTGCCGACGCACATCAGACTAGCAGAAAATACACGGATAAGAAAGAGTTCCTAGATTAATTAATACATTTTATTTTACGTGGTCATAAAACAGCGGTTTTTAGTGTTAGAAACTAAATTTCGTGCTAAAGTAGAAATATATAGGTGTTCAAATTAAAGACTCATTAAAACGATCCGTATCCAAATGAAACGCAATTTCAAAACCTATCTTCACGTCTTATCACCCCTCCCCAACCATGCTTTCCGTACGAGCCTGATATTAGTTCCAAAAGCATACAGAAATAGTGCATAATATTGTTGAATTATTTTTTCTAATAATTAGATGAAATATATTTCAAATTCGTGTCGTTCCCAGTCAGTAATAGAAGAATAGTTAACTTTAAAAAGGCGCGATCTATTGAGCAAAGCGAGCGACTCACACCTCGCTCTTGACATGCTGTGCGTGCTATCTATCGGATCTTTTCCGAAGCATTACCATCCAGAAAAGAATAGTGTTCGTGTGCAAAATATAAAAATTTACAAACATGTACCAATAGTTTTATTTTTCGTGAGCTCTGCATAATTTTTAAAGTGACACAGTTCGTGTACAGCGATTTTGAGTACTAGTAATTTACATTCGGCTGGTAATCGTTCGTCTACATAAATTATACGCCATATTGTTCTTCCAGAAACCCATTTCCTTGTTTTTAAGCACTTCTAACGTTATTCCACATCACATATTTCCAACTCGAATATATTAGCTGTAACGTGCAAAGTGTGATAATAGCTACAACTACGGTCTCGCAAATGTTAACCCAAATGCACTGCCTCGGACAAATTAAAAAAAGAGTTAGCAAATATTTAATATTTTGCAAGGTTTAAAATTTAACCTTTATAACCTATTAATTTTTTTAGACAGATGCCAGTCTAAAATATGTTAGCATTTTTTTTAGCATTACAGTACAATAGTAAGTGGATTAGCTGACAGCGTGTTGATAAAAAAATACAGCCTCCACTTGACGCACCAGCTGATGGCGAAAGGATACATAAACGAAAAGTAAACTTGGATTACAAGAACGGAATCAACTTTGCCCAAGTCCAATTGCACCAATACGCCATCTCATTTTAAATTATTTTTAACTTGATTTTAGTGGGAACTTCTTTGTATCCTTATCTGCAGTCGTCTATTTCACANTAAGTACCATAACCTATCTACTAACACCTTATTAGGTACAAAAATACTCAAACTCAATTCTTTATAGTTAACGTAGATATATTTCCTAAGATTTTCCACAATATGGTTTCCATCACAGTTTGATGTCAATTTATTATAAATTTTGCATTTTGAGACACTTTGAGGGTGGGAACCGTAGTTATTGTCTGTCTCATATAAGTTGGCGAGATTTTGATAGTCAGTGAGTGGTAATTTGACGTATTAGAAACAAACAACGTGCAGTTTACAAAACCCTGTATCAGCTGATGCATGAACGAACTAAAATTAATATTACGTTGGCTATTCTGAGTGCACTGCCGACGCACATCAGACAAGCAGAAAATACACAGATAAGAAAGAGTTCCTAGATTAATTAATACATTTTATTTTACGTGGTCATAAAACAGCGGTTTTTAGTGTTAGAAACTAAACTTCGTGCTAAAGTAGAAATATATAGGTGTTCAAAATTAAAGACTCATTAAAACGATCTGTATCCAAATGAAACGCAATTTCAAAACCTATCTTCACGTCTTATCACCCCTCCCCAACCATGCTTTCCGTACGAGCCTGATATTAGTTCCAAAAGCATACAGAAATAGTGCATAATATTGTTGAATTATTTTTTCTAATAATTAGATGAAATATATTTCAAATTCGTGTCGTTCCCAGTCAGTAATAGAAGAATAGTTAACTTTAAAAAGGCGCGATCTATTGAGCAAAGCGAGCGACTCACACCTCGCTCTTGACATGCTGTGCGTGCCATCTATCGGATCTTTTCCGAAGCATTACCATCCAGAAAATAATAGTGTTCGTGTGCAAAATATAAAAATTTACAAACAGGTACCAATAGTTTTATTTTTCGTGAGCTCTGCATAATTTATAATGTAACATAGTTCGTGTACAGTGATTTTGAGTACTAGTAATTTACATTCGGCTGGTAATCGTTCGTCTACATAAATTATACGCCATATTGTTCTTCCAGAAACCCATTTCCTTGTTTTTAAGCAATTCTAACNGCGTGAATAGTTTTTAAGCAATTCTAATGTTATTCCACGTCACATATTTCCAACTCGAATATATTAGCTGTAACGTCCAAAGTGTGATAATAGCTACAACTACGGTCTCGCAAATGTTAACCCAAATTCACTGTCTCGGACAAATTAAAAAAAGAGTTAGCAAATATTTAATTTTTTGCATGGTTAAAAAATTTAACTTTTATAACCTACTAATTTTTTTAGACAGATGTTAGTATAAAATATGTTAGCATTTGTTTAGCATTACAGTACAATAGCAAGTGGATTAGCTGACAGCGTGTTGATAAAAAAATACAGCCTCCACTTGACGCACCAGCTGATGGCGAAAGGATACATAAACGAAAAGTAAACATTGGCGCTACTTTCGTCGAACTGTCAGAATCTCGCCAACTTACACGAGATAGACTATATTGGATTACAAGAACGGAATCAACTTTGCCCAAGTCCAATTGCATCAATACGCCCTCTCATTTTAAATTATTTTTAACTTGATTTTAGTGGGAACTTCTTTGTATCCTTATCTGCAGTCGTCTATTTCACANTCTCATTTTAAATTATTTTTAACTTGATTTTAGTGGGAACTTCTTTGTATCCTTATCTGCAGTCGTCTATTTCACATTACTCGACATAACTAAGGAAACAAATCATATAAAACACTGTCAGATCGGTGGGAACCGCTGTATATACATTCGGAAGCGTGTTGGAATTTTCCCAGAAACCGAGTCGTTTATTTGCCAGTGATTTATGCCAGTTCACAACGACCTTTGACTGTCGCGTGATACGGCTTTGAGCGAGTGGCGTTTGAGCTGATCATAGCAGATGATAGTGCTTTGCAGCCTTGTATCACGACGTTTTCACGCGGATTTTCCACGTTCCCTCGTCAAACGCTCTTTGCGTATTTCAATGTGTGGACCATCTCGCCTACTTTCTTTTCATAATATCCGACACGCCAGCACGTGGTATTCAAGTAATTCTTCCGTATAGGCTCCCGCTTGCCTAGCGCTTTTCCCCGCGTTTGAGGACTAGAAGCGCGGGAGCGATAAGGGCGACACTGCCGCGTGCATCAAGTGCGCCGTCGCCGCTAAGCTTAAGGCTCTCAACTGGCACGCAGTGTTCTCATCGCACTTCGTGTTCCTATATGACTTTCAGCTGTAACCCTATTATTTTATCTGTGGAAAGTCTAGGAAGGCTCAATGCATGGCCCTTGAATAGTTTTGTGTGTATCGGACGCGTATATTTTGAGTTACAGCACTTTGAAAAGGCCGTTTGTACCTATTTTTGAGTGCTCTGAGATGGTGTTCCTGATGTGCGTGACGTCTTGAAAGCACTCAACAGACCTCGCCTGAAGTGTGTGTCCTTTTCGTAAATCAGCACATTGGACTCATGTTCAATACTTGTGTAGAAAGTCGAGCATTTCAAACCAACTACAACGCATTTCAAGCGCCAGATAGGCGGGGGCCTTAAGGCCGTTCAGGAGTATTTATTTTTATCTTTCGAGAGCACATCTTGACTTTTGGCATCTTACGGTCCAGCGCCGGTACAACAGCGATATATTAATCTCCAGAGTCCCAATTAATCTTTTTTCCACTGTAATTACCACTTGAGAGGGACCCCAGGCCTTTCTGTCCCCATTTTTTCCAGGGAGGCTTACGTTTCCTAATCATCCCGGAGCAAACTCGACACCCGTTGTTATTTATAGGCATCGGCTACGATAGCGGGTGAAAAGAGTGCTTTAGATTTACTACCCGTTTTAAACTGCCATGCAACGGAAACAACGCTCCATCGATGTCAGTACCTATAATTAACAACACAGAAAATTAGACGAGAAATAATTCCACCGCTGGCTTCCTCATACTATAAAATATCTATGGTGATGACATTTTCGGCGTGGTTGATATTTGTACGGGTGACCGCTTTATTTCTTATAAATAGAGCTATGCGTGTAATTCACTGCCATTAGCACCGTATATATGATAGTCAGTATTTACGTTAAACTATAATTAGCATATTATGCAGTCACGGTCAGGATTTGTTTTCAAAGGTTAGTATCAGAGTAGTCTGTCATTCGCAAACTATCTGCACTAACAACGGTAGGGCCACAGAGTACTTGAAAATACAGAGGTGAAACAGCCGCTTATATTGCGAACTCCAGCCGCACACGCCAGCAAAATGGCGTCACTGGCCAGCAACATGTTGGAACGCCGTCCACCAATCAACGCCTGGTGACCTACTCGCCAGCTGGCAGCCCAGCCAATAGGAAACCTCTCGCAGCATTCAGTAGCCAATCAGACGCGATAACCTTTCCCAGAGCGTCGTACAGCCAATCGGAGAGTGAACACGCTCACATCAAAGGAACCGCCGTGCCGTTTCGCCTCAATGTACTTACTCTCTGCTTTGTGGCACGACTGCATCCATAAACACATCCTCGGCGTGTAGAATATAGGTGAGAAGTAGGTGAGAGAGAGGACAAGGGGCGGGGGCAGGAAGGAGGTCGTTTGCACGCAGCACCGACAGCCACGCGCGACACCTTTGCGGTTTGGCAACGCCGTCGCTAAGTAATTTGTTTGCGACCGACGCCCGCTAATCGCTTCCACCGACCATCTAATTACCGCGCTCGACGGACTCCTGGTGCGGCATGGGACCCTGCACGCTGCCGCGACATCGCACTTGGGAAGAAAAGTAGTATGTCGAGTTCGACGATATGGTAATCGTTTACCAGCCGAGAGTTCTTTAGCGTCCGTGAGTGAAGTGAGATGCAGGTGGAGCAACGAGAGATTGCAAGGGCGAGAGGAAGCTGAAGTGCGCCGAGGAAGTCCCGCCAGCCAACGGAAACGTCCGCAACGTTTCCAACATATGAGGCGTGGTCCTTATTGGGAAAGAATATTTACTTCGCGCAGGTCTCCGTCAGCGAACAAACGTAAATAACTGTCAGTCAGATTTTTAATTTTGTGGTAGGGAAAGTGACGTGAATGTTAACAGCAAGTCAAACGATTCAGTCAGATACGAGGTAAATACCCTGCGTGTTTATTATCTTAGGTGACCAGTAGTGAATCACGAACGGGAGATTGAGATGGGCGAAGCTACAACCACTACCGGTTGCAGCACTTCAGAATCGAGCCGGCGAATTCCAGAAAGAGACCAGAGACACGGTAATCAACCGTGGGTTTAGTCGAAAGGCCTGCGCGCAATTTAAGGTGTGTAAACACGCGTCACTCACTACGACAGCACGTGAACGCGTTCATGCGCGGACAAAGCCCGTTCCGTAATTGCGCCAGCGCAAACACGGTCTCTTTGATACCACGTCCAGGGATTAACTCGGCCGCGTCACCTTTACGGGGCGAGTATCTGCGACGGGCACGTCCACGCAATCGACTCGCGCGGCGACGCGGAGATTCCCCAGGTAGATAAGATACGTTGTCGTGTTGCCGCACATGGGCTAACGTGGTGTAATAGCGGCTTGATCCTTTGAGGTCTCCGAGATAACACGCTTATTGCACAGCTCGCGTCCCACGTGTCGGCTCCAGCCAGCTTGCTCCGTCGCGTCGTTCCTTCTCAGCTGGCAAGTTTCGGCCAACGCGAAAACATACCGAGCAGGTGTTACCGAAGGAAGCGTTTCAAAAACAGCAGTAGAAAAACCGCAATTGCACGTTAAGTGAATATCCAAACAAAAGTCCCTCAGAAAATTGTTTTAAAAGACCACGTTTTATTATTACAGTCTAATTGATTTTTATTTATTATTTGCAAGTTATAGGGTGAAGTGGCATAATCCTCAACTTTCAGAATAAATTAATTTCATTTACAAGTAATTAGTTGAATATTTACCTTACGAAATCGTTGAACCGAGAAACATTTTTTTTTCAGAGATTGGTAATGTCGAATAAAATTTGTATGTGATATTTGATGGGCAATCCTTTCGCATTATTATTTAAACTAAATGTCTTGATTTGGTTATGAAAAGAAAGTATTAATAATTAATACGACATTTCTTATTACATTGTCGTGGACACCGAACCCCTAAGTTGGGTGTTTAGTATATTTGTAAACCCCAGCGATTGCGAAAACTTTCTGAATGTCTGTCTCGACTTTTTTTTTCGCTGCTCCTCTGTTTCCGCTCCACGGTCCAGCCACAGACACTTAATAGTACATAAGTGAAACGGCCACTCGTACCACGAACTCCACCACCACACGCCAGCAAAATGGCAGAGCCGGCACGGCTCTGTCAGTATCGTGCCGGTAGTTTTCCGTTGGATGAACACATTTGAAGGGAGGAGGGGGGGGAGAGGGGGCGACGAGCGACGCAGAAAACGTGCTTACCAGCCGCAGTGGAGCGCCGATAATCCAATATCGGCGGAGACGGCGCGCACAGTATGAATGCCCGCGGCCATCGAATTAAGACTAGCGGGCGGCGAATTAGGCGCGTCTTCGCAATTCAGTAGGCGTTGGCGAACTGTTCACTTAGTGGAGGGGACAGCGGGGGGGGGGGAGACAGACT
>NQII01006741.1:95750-114536 GCA_002778355.1 Clitarchus hookeri
CAAGCCAACGCCCGTGGCTTGGTTGCGAACCCGCCTTACGGCTCGGAAGCGACACGGGTCCGAATCGCAGATAAGGCATGCACGAGTCTGCCTCGCTGAGCAAGCCACATCCCAGTCGTCTATCTCACCTGCATGAAGCGAAAGTGTTGATAAGCAGCAGAAAAATCTCGCGCAGACTTGTTAAGGTGCAAGAAATCCCCGCAGAATTAACCTGCCTTCCCGATGCCACTTCGTGTTAATATATAATTTTTCTTCCAGTTGCCTAGGACGTATGTTTGTTTGAAATTTCCCCTAAAATAAACCCTCTGACATTCCGATGATGGCAATTTAACATCCTTGATTTGGTATGATTTTACATATGGTATACCTGTTGATGAAATAAGTTAGCCGTTGTTTGCGATGGAATCCGTAAACATTGTACGACGGACAATAACGTCTTCCTTCATTACTCGGAAAGAGAACTTATAAATCGCTAGTCAATTAAAATTACAACGCAGCATTACTTGAACTTTAAGGCACTTTTATTTTTAAAGCTGCGAAATATATTTACTTCTTCTTCATAAATCCCCGTTAAATCCGACTGTGGTTTACTATGAGCATGCATTGTTATCACTGAATTCGAGTCGATGACTCAGAAGCCGATGGCCGACCGTCTCAGACAGCCAACTGTGCCACCGAAGTTAGTACGGACACTTTTCAGCCAGTAGGGGTGTCCATCGCCGGTGTTGATAAACAGTGACTAGTCACTACTTCAGGCTTTAATATTTATAACTTACTGTAGACTGCTTGCCGCAATATTTTAATATACGTATATTATAGAGAACTTTACATAACCAAAAAACAGCAATATTTTAGTAGGAATGATTTTATTTAAATATGTAAAACCCTGTGCCAACATGAAATCAAGTGTTACACGCGAGCACAACCGCACGAACAAACTCACAACTCGCAGTATGAGAGAGGGGAGGCAGGGGCGACGGACAGAGAGATAGGCTTCAACTGAACACGGGTCACAGAAAGTTTTGAAACATGCGTCCCGTTGTGGAAAGAAGACGTCTGCGCCTATAGTATGGAAGAATTAATTTCGAAGTTCAGGCCTCGTGGTGTTGCGTCAGCCTGTATAACGCTGTCTTGTTCATCCGCGTATTTCTGAGATATTTTTAGAACTGAACGCTCGTGCGAGGAACTTGAACTTTGGTGCGACTGTGAGTTCCGGACCCGCGCTTCATCAAGTTCCTTTATGAAGGCAGAAGAGGCCCTCGCTATTTTTAAACCCGTGAAGCTGTGCGAAACAGTTTATCTCTTCGAGTACCGTGTCTGAAATTCATGTGTGCGGAAGAACGGTATTTTGACTTTATCCAGGAAAGGGCCGTGTATTTATTTTATTTCTCGCGATGTCACAACTGAGTAGCTAACTTGGTGCCCACTGCACTAAAATCTCTTGTAACGCTTCTATTAAAAGGCATTCTTGAGATTTATGTGCAGAAACTACTCTCTTTTGTTTCGAAAAAAGTTTCTTTCCGCTTTTTAACTGGCTAAATAATGTAGAATAATGAAGGCCGCTCATTTAATTTTGTTTTCCGTAAATCATGTATCAGGAACTGTAATGCCTGTTCGGCCAGCATATGAAAGCCAACCGGTATTTAATTTTTTTACTTTATTTTGCCTCGAAAGAACGTGCATAACAACCCTTAAATAACGTGTTATATATATATTAAAGATCCTTCTTTTACGATCGTCGGGAGGCCTTGGGTTCGGAATTGTATATACTCGAAAGCCACATCAACCGGTTAGAATACGCAAGTTATAAGTTAGTCCTTATGACATTTTTTTAAACAAGATCAAAATCACACTAGATAAATATATACTTGTTTAAGACACAAAACAATTTGCGTCTCCGAAAATTGGGTGATTGTGGGTCATAAATTTTATATCTTTTAGCCATGCATGATGCACACAAAATATATGTCGGTCTTTATGCCAACTTGAAAAAAAAACATTTTTTCATCATATCTACTCTACTTTCGAATAACTTACAAAATCAGTTCTAATTCCTCTCCTTCTATGTGCTACATAGCAACAATTGAATAGAAATGTCTTCATTTATCTTTGTCGTGCCGTAAATAAAATGACGTAACGTGTTGATTACTCTCCTTCGCCTAATCAGCTCACGCCATTAACTTTGCTCCTCGACTGCAAAAAAATAAACTTGTATTCTCATCCAGCTTGCGAGATGATGTGCAAAACTTATCTGATTACAATCTTATTATTCGAAATAGTATGGCACCATAGCAACAGTTCGTACCCAAGACGTCATGACTAAGCTACAGTAATTGTATTAATATTTCTCACAATGACTAAAGAACTTTAATAACTAAGTGACTCAAACTGGTTGACCACAGCCACGCTCGTTAGCTATAACCACGTCGTATATTTGCATGGTCGGCACTCTTTGCCACATAATCCTTTTTTTTTACGGGAAGATGGAAGTTAAGAATTGTAGATTACAATATCAACACACACGGCTGCAAAGAAGCCTGGTGATGTGTGTCCATTTTAACTACAAACGTACTAAATATGAGCTTATAACACGTGCAGGCCAAGCATGCTAACCGCATGACCAGAACAATAATATCCGAAAATATCCAGACGTACATTTTACTCAAAATATTGTACAGGCAAATTTTTTAAGTGGTTCGAAGTCCTCCGTTTTCCTGGAGGTTCGATCGTCTTGATATTTTCTGTGTATAATTTGGAGGGGGGGTGTAAAACCGAGTTTTAGTTTTAAGAATATGTCATTCAGTTTTGATTTACAAAACCAAGGTTGTATTTTTATTATTAAAACTAGTGTTGAAAAAAATACAACATTCAATGTTGATATTTAATATAATTTTAGATTGGAAAATACTTCGGAATGAGTGGGTGGTAAAGTGCAGAGGATGCAGGAAGCGCTTTTCTCTGTTGTTATAGTGGCCGCCGCCGACGCTCGGTGCGAACCTACCCCCTCCAGGACGTGATGGACTCGCCCAGGCCTCGGGACAGTAGCGAGGAGTCCTTGGACGACCTGCTGCACGACATCGAGAGGTCGAGGCCCTACCAGTGGGACGCTTACTGACGCGCTGGCCCGACGCATCCTCTGCACCGCAGTTCCTAGTGTCTCTCTCTCTCTCTCTCTCGCTGTCTTCTCCCTTGTCTCTCTCCGCTCTGTGTGTCCCGGCAAGACGCCTGCGAAGTGCCGTCGCCGTGTCGTCGCACCCCGCCGCACGGCGTCTCCCGTCTGCTTCACGACAATCACGACTGCCATCTTCACTTCGGCAATGCGCTCGAACGACGAGTACCTCGCTTCACGAGACGGTGCAGCCCGCATCTTCAATTGTATTAATGTCTGTCCTTGAAGATCAGTTTTTGTCGATTATTATTGTAATTATTCCGCGAATTGTCATTCTTTCTTAATATCGACGACTTTATGTAAATTATATTTATAGTATCTTAATGAGAGAAGGTAGTCACTTTCTTTGTGTGAANCTTAATATCGACGACTTTATGTAAATTATATTTATAGTATCTTAATGAGAGAAGGTAGTCACTTTCTTTGTGTGAACTTCAGGTGTTTAAAAACCTGCAGTATTATTTTCTAAGAAGTTGCAGAGAACTAAAAGTCTCTAGTGGTACCTGCAGCCTTCTGTTAATGTGGGAACAACTACTCTGTCTTGACTTTATTTTTCTCCTTTCGTAAAGAATTTATCTTATGCATCACTGCTTGACGAAATTTCTGAAGTGGTTTACAGATAGACTTCTATCAGTATTATATTACATGGCATAAAAAAGAATTAAAATTTATATGCTTTCGATTACAATTACAGATGTGACAGCTGTGACATCAGCTTAAGAAGATGAGTTTCGTAATAACTAAAAAAATTATGTGCCATGCGTTCTAAAGAACTAGGTTTTTAAATGTTGGACCTGAAAAATAAGTTCTGGGTAAATATTCATAAATTCAAGATGGAGGGGATTTGTACACCTTAAAAAAATTCATACCAATAAAGTAGATTCGCTTAACTTACTGTATACACAAAACATTCCGAAGGTAGAGTTGAAAACACATGTTTTAACATGGGAACAGCTTTACTTGAATATTATTTCGTAGTTCCCACTGTGTAATGTGGCCATAGCCACCTGCAAGAAAAATGCGTTTGCTGTAGCTGTTTAGTAAGATCATATTATAGAAATATGAACTAAATAAATGTTTTGAACTTGTTAAAACTATTTGAAGTCTTCATTCTGTGTAACCTTCTTAGGAATTTTTTGTTGGCTATAAACTCAGTTTTGTCATTTATCTTAATTTTGTTGTACATTTTGCGTTTGCAAATTTTCTTCTCATCTGGCATTTAACACAATTCAGATTTTAATTTTTTGAAAGAAGAAAGACTGAGTTTTATTGTCTGCAACACATTGCGTACTATTTGTCACAAGGTAATGAAAGTATTTCATGTGGAATCTATCAGTATTAACTATGTTAATTTATACATATTTTTTTACATAATTTAAGTATTTATATTTATTTAAGTATTGTGTGTGAGTATTTATTAATTATTTAATTTTGTCAGTAATTTATTTTGTTTTTATTTTTTGAGTGTTTAAATGCAAAATGTGTGTGATATGAATAAATCGTAAAACAACAACAAATATATTTTCATTGACTTATTTACCTACCCTCTTTTACTGAAAGCGACATATGCATATTCATGCTTGCTTTTGAGGTCGGAGCGGCAAGAGGAGACGTTATTTTTGTTTTATATTCTAAGTGAAAGTGACATCTAGAGTCCTTTGAAGTATTTTATTCAGTTGCCCTGTGCAAGAAAGTATTAAAAAAAAAAACTGAACTCCAATACACAAAACTTGCTTTTTTTATTTTTTAAACGTTATTTGAAGTGCTTTAAAACAGGCACAGCAAAACTTCATATTTACCAGACGTAATTTATGTCAGTAAATGTACCAAACCATTATAAGCATNTAAAACAGGCACAGCAAAACTTCATATTTACCAGACGTAATTTATGTCAGTAAATGTACCAAACCATTATAAGCATTTTAAGAATTAAAATCCTTACCTTCATACAAAAATTAATTTAAGTTATATGAGCCATCCTATAGATNTTATAAGCATTTTAAGAATTAAAATCCTTACCTTCATACAAAAATTAATTTAAGTTATATGAGCCATCCTATAGATATGGACAAAACTCATTTGTGGTGTATAATATTTTTTATGTGGTTGTCATTCCACAAATACACTGCAGGATTTGAATATACCCTCCACAGTGTACTGCAAACTTTTATGTTCTATTATTAACTGTGGCCAGAGATTTCTCACTCATACAGGCCACGGCTTCAGAAGATATTATTTAAAAAAGAAGTCTGGTGAAAAGAAAAAATAAGTAATGAAATCCTAAAATTATTTATAATCTGTAAAATATACTGGATAAAAACGGATTTCTAAAGGTATGATAACACTGAAGAATAAATATTAAGTTCCCCCAAGGAATACAATGCATGATCATATAAATACACACGGAAATCTGTGAAAGTTACTTTCATACCCGATTTTACAGTNCCAAGGAATACAATGCATGATCATATAAATACACACGGAAATCTGTGAAAGTTACTTTCATACCCGATTTTACAGTGTTGTATCATCTTGACACATTTATGTCTGTTCATTCACGTTTGCCTGTAAGGTAAGCCGTTTTTACATTCCACTTAGTCACACGTTATTTTTCAACTGTGCGGTGGAGAGTTATCATTGGTACAAAGTAGGACGTTCGTCTTTATTGACGTAGCAAAGGAATGGGGCAAACCAAGAGAACTAATCTAATTATCACTATAATTTACACCTTCAAACCATTGGCCAGTCCTGCTTGTAACAATTCCTTCTATCTGCTACTTCTTTCTATCACTTAAAGCTAGTCAACTCTCTCGTCTCTACGCTTCTCACTCCCTTCAGACNCTTCTATCTGCTACTTCTTTCTATCACTTAAAGCTAGTCAACTCTCTCGTCTCTACGCTTCTCACTCCCTTCAGACATAAATCCTTTAGTTTTTTTTTTTTCTTGGCCTGTTGTCCTCCACTTTCTCTCTAGCAACTTCTTAAGTGATGCTCCCCGTCTGCATTTTCGTCCCATGGATGTAATACCTCAGTATCGAATATTTTACCCTATTTTGAATGAACTATTCTGTTAGTATCCCTCGTTTTCATTCCTCATCTTTCCCAGTCTTGTCANTTTTCATTCCTCATCTTTCCCAGTCTTGTCACTCCAAATTTTCTCATCAGAAACTTCATCTCGCATATGTGTATGTTATTTGTCTCTCTCTCTTCATTACTGCCCGCGTTCCTACTACATACAACATACGCACCCAATACTTTCTGTATATCGCTGCTTTGAATTCCTTCTCCTTTCTCCACGTCAATTATATAATGCTGTAATAGAATGCCTCTCTCTGCCTTCCTCGTTCTCCAGTTTATTTCTCATTTTCACCGTTAGTCGACTACTCTTGCGAGATTGTGAAACTTACAACCATTTTCAGCTGTTTTCGTCTCATGGTCACCTCTGTTGTACTATTTTTTTGTGGCGTTGTCATGCCTCTTTTCATGCCTCAAACTGAACTGCACTTCTTTCAATTTATTTCATACGCGTATGCCATTACATTCATACTATATCTCTTGTTGCTTCCCTCATAATTGCAGCGATTACTGCCACAAATAATAAATATAAATACTTTCTGTTTGCACTGAAAGTTAAAATCAAGCTGCCAGGGTGTTTTAGAACAATTTATTAAGTTACGTGCACAGAAAACTAAGGGAAAATTGCAAATTGCTTCAAACTACAAAACTAAAAATGTACCACGAATGAAAAAAAAACTTTTTTCAAAAAACTGTGTTTCCCATGCCACCCATAAACCAAAATCTAGCAAGTAGTGTCAATAACGGTTTTACAATAACTTTATGAATACGGAATTGTGAGGATTAAGATTTTAACTATTATTTAGAGTACCTATGCTGGGCTATTCCAAATAAATGTACTGGGACTTCCTTTTACAATAATCTCTTGGATAAGCTTTCATAAGTTTCAGGGTTATAATCGTGTGACTTCGATGAAACTAAATATCTAAAGACAAAATCTTAGATTTGCTGTTTAATTCGATGTGCTTTAGGTGTGTAAAACAAATCTTCTGACCTAGTTTTATTTTATATATTTAACATGATCTACAAAAGATTAATTTACTAGAACTTGGAGGGGAGGGAGTTTTTGCCCCAACATGTACAAAAATATTTTCTATAAGTAACTAAATATATTTGAGGTAGGCGCGATGGTGGACATATATACAACATTACGCTACAATCAAAATGTGTTGTGCAATCCTGGCTGCTTATCTTATAAAATATATTATTTTACTTATTCTTTTGTAACTTCTCAGCTTAATACTGGAAGACTAGTCGTAGGACTACTTATATTGTTTAAAGTCACATCGATAAATTACACTATATCGATGGTTCATCCAAATAAGGTATGCGGTCCGAACTCTCTGACTATACTATACCCCTCTTTCTTCATTACCACCTTCCATCATCCTGGACGATAATGTAATCGGCACGGTAACCATGAACAACACCATTACCACCTTCCATCATCCTGGACGATAATGGAATCGGTACNTAATGTAATCGGCACGGTAACCATGAACAACACCATTACCACCTTCCATCATCCTGGACGATAATGGAATCGGTACGGTAACCATGAACAACACCATTACCACCTTCCATCATCCTGGACGATAATGGAATCGGTAACCATGAACAACACGATTACCGCCTTCCCTCATCCTGGACGATAATGGAATCGGTAACCATGAACAACACCACCTCACAATGTGACTGTCGGGAACAACCGAACANTCATCCTGGACGATAATGGAATCGGTAACCATGAACAACACCACCTCACAATGTGACTGTCGGGAACAACCGAACACACTCGAAGACTCCCCTGAAACACCTGAGCAGTTCCGAATCGAACTGGAGTAATAAAGCCGCTACCCACATATTGTCTCATTCAAAATACATTATGCCAAAAGTCATGTTTGCGCTTTGACTAATTTAGCTATAATACCTCAGGTTACAGTTGAACTGTCATCTACGTCTTTTACATGATAACGTAAACCCATTATGATATTTTTATTTTCAGGTGTCATACTAATCAAGAAACATGTATATGCCAATTGGTTCGCTACATAAAAAAAAATTAATTTATTATTATTAAAAAGCAATTTTCCAAAATTAAACAAAAAAGTAGCAAGTTCGCGGTTTCCGTGACCTANTTAATTAATTATTATTAAAAAGCAATTTTCCAAAATTAAACAAAAAAGTAGCAAGTTCGCGGTTTCCATGACCTATGGATTGGACTTCACGTCCTATGCATACTCTGACCTCGGCTATGTTTTAATTGGTTGCTGCTCCGGTAAATGGCCAGTTTTATTCCACACCTAGTAACATGGGATTCCGTCTTTGTTTAACGTACATGGTGGGGCTCAATAAACTTAACTGTATGCTGTTTTGTACGTCCAGTTTTTCGTGAGGTTGATTCGCGAAATTTTCATGTTCCTACTTTTAGTGGAGCTACCAAAATGCAAACAATAAGCATCCAGCCAACCCCCTGCCCCTCAAACTGACTTGCTATCAGTGTTGCAGTGTTTGAAATACATTAATGAAGGTAGACGCGGGGTGGAGGGAAGAAGGTCCATAAAATGTACATTTCAGGCCAGCAGTGCCATCTATTGAGAAAACTAATAACCTTTCGACTGGTGAAGCAACTGATGCAAAGAACGACGAAGATACTGAGAAACAAATGGGCGTGTTTAAAAATGCTGTGTTGGAGAAATATAACGAGTGTCACCAGTGAATTGGATAATAACGATGAGGGTCCAATTATGTTTTGTAGCACATGTAGCAAGACGTTCTTTTGTCTTTCCTCCGTGTTCTTTAGTTCTCTGAACGTTTACAGTTTGTTTTGAGAGCGTCACGCATGTTTTATTGCGAATATCGTGAGTATTACTGTGTCAAGAGTATAAAGTGAGTAATTTTTTCACGAAAAAAAATGGAGCAGGGAGAAGAAATCGATGAAGTTGAAGAGTTAATGACGTGTAGACAACCTTATAAACGTTTGAAGTTGGGAAGGTGAAATTATGTAAACAAGAGGTTNTAGCAAGACGTTCTTTTGTCTTTCCTCCGTGTTCTTTAGTTCTCTGAACGTTTACAGTTTGTTTTGAGAGCGTCAAGCACGTTTTATTGTGAATATCGTGAGTATTATTGTGTCAAGAGTATAAAGTGAGTAATTTTTTCACGAAAAAATAGAGCAGTGAGAAGAAATTGATGAAGTTGAAGAGTTAATGACGTGCAGACAACCTAATAAACGTTTGAAGTTGGGAAGGTGAAATTATGTAAACAAGAGGTTATTGGCACAAACATGGGGTGAAGCTCTATAGGGATTTTGTGGGCCGCTAAATTATAGGGTAGAATGACTTCGCCAACAGTTGAAAAATGAAAATAAAGCTCACTAATAAAGAAATATGTGTATTTTATAAACAACATAATTTTATTTTTAAATGTACTTAAGTCATAAGTAAATTAAGTTTAATTATTCTTATCATCATTCACAAAATACGTATATTATTTTGATGTAGGCACGCAGTGTCATTGCCAGAGCGCTGAGCTGTTTAGTTGCCGTTGTTATGGCCGTTGCTGAAGTAGTTGATGTTTGCAATCTATTTGCAGCAATTGGGCTTCATTAAATTTTAAAATGCTAATTTTCTAATAATAAATGGTACAAAATTTATTATTATAAGAGACAATTGCTTTTTAAAAGAAAAAGATATGTATAATAAGCGTTTTAATAAACGAGTCATATGTTTTGTAGTCAACATTGTAGCCAAACTATTTATTATTTACCATTAATTCTTAAACACATAATTAGTTCCGCGTTTCCATTTGTGAATACAGAATTTAATTATAACGTTTTTAACAAATGGTTATTAGTAATAACCAAAACGTATTTCTGAAAACTGAAATAATTATGTTTAAGAGTTGTAATGTTGGCATCAAATTCTACCTAATGACTTAAACATAGAGGAAAATAAGGGCCCACTAAAATAGCATAGAGCTTCGTCCCTTTATCTTCCTTGCTTTGTGGGCACAAACATGGTTGGGGGGGAGGGTGAAAGTTAGATGTGCGATACGGTTCCCAAGTTCGTTGGACGTAGTTCGTCTCGAATGTACATAGATAGAGCTCCAGGCACTGTCTTCACTGCCGGAGTTTATATATTTATTGGAAAGAACAAATAACTTTTAAACATGTATTTTTATTTGAAGTTCTATTTTTTACGAGAAAAATTTCATCGAGCGTTCTTTTTATATATTTCAAGTATTTTTAACGATGTATGTTAAAAGCAAAAACCTAACTTCCGGGTTGCCATCGCCATTCGTTCCCTGTACCAACGTGTACCACTTGTAGTGTTTCGGAGAAGCTACATTAATTTCTGTAACTGTCTTGTTCAGAGTATTTTACTGTATTTAATTTGTAAAACTTTCTTTATTCAGCTGCACAGTAATGTTTCAGAATTCGTCTATACTATTTTATAATTTGCAAAGTGCGTTTCATTGTAACTTAGTTGCAGTCAATACGACAGCAACGAATTTCGGGTTTGGAAATTTAGTTGGCTTGCTTATGGATGCGTTGCATTATCTCCGCAGTTTATCTTTGAAAGTTTTAAATAAACGTGCAAAATACAGAAAGGCATTTGAATAATTCCGTTACGCAATTCCCTTCGCAATCCTTAGCAGGAACATAATTTTTTTAAACAATAGAATGAAATAAAAGGAATCGATTCTTGCAATATACTAATTACGGTAAATGACATAATAATATATTGCTCTTGAAAGCTTCCTGTGTAATGTACAGAGATAACAGCACATTAGCGTTGGTTCTTTGGTACCAAATTCAATAACATGAAAGACTACAACGATCAAAACTAGTATCTAGGTTGCTTGATCACTTCAACTTTGGTTAAAATGCATCGGCCTAGAAGCAGGAATAAATTACTCAAATTGCATTCACAGTTATTCTGATGACACAATTGAAAATATTCATACACACATTCAGTCGTTACGAGTCCGCAAATCATATTACAGTTTGTGTGATAGTAAAAATATTTATCCACCTGACACCTTAAATGTAAAAAAAAACTGCATGACATGTTCAACGAGAAATACCTAACCACTAATGTGTCACACATATCTTAAAAGAGGTATTTGTGACAAAATATATTGGTTTTGCCTAGCTAGCTACCCCAGAATAGATATGTGAAATACTTGCGATGAGCATAAAATAAGTGAGTGGTAACTGAAAATAAAACCCGGTAACCTCAAAAATTAAGAAGAGATTCGTAAGTTGCAAAATGATATTAAATAACTAAATAAACGTCATTAATTACCTCTGCGTTCTGCAAATATATTTTATAAGTGAAAAATGATGCATAATTCATACCCAAAAAACCAAAACCTTTGGAGCCATTTGCATACACTATAAAAACCCCTGAGCGCACCAAACATAACCACAAATGACGTGGTCATTCCTACATGGAAAGTGACATAAATATGGGACTCGTTAATTAGAATATTACCATAGAAATACATCTGAATGGGCAGAGCTATTTAGAAATACCAGGGTGAAATCCTCACCATTCAGTGTTATTGAATATAAACAATCATTGTTCCTTGGTTTTAATTATAAGTTTTTAAAACGTTAATTCGAAGAGAAATGATTGCTCGCCACTAGGCCATTCAAGGAACTGGAAGTTAGCCGAAGAGAACCTCATATATTTTCTTACCGTGAGCAATATAATGGAGCCCGAAGTAAGCCTGTTGTTACAGTAGCACTAAAAAGCAAAATTCAAGTTATGCCTGCTTTAGGATTAGAAGAATCTGAACACCCAACAGTTGTACAGTAAGAAAATACCAGTGTCTAAAGAAAAGTTCAAAGACCCGCAGAACTTAAAAAAATTCGCCTCTAAAGAAGCCCGAATGTTCTACGACAATCTAATTTCATCGTAGGTGCATGAAGATATCTCTGTTACAATATAAGGTATTATGCCTTTGAGACAAATTACTGAACAGACTTGTTATTTTAAATATTGATCAATGTGAATATATCAGAGAATATGATTTTCTTCTCCAGGGCATTCATGACATAATGAGTGACATTCTATAAATAATATACGTAAGAGTAGAACACCACATTCATTTGGAACTGCTATTCCTGTAATATGGATACATTTATGTGTATCCTATGAACCTTCGTCATTGCGTTATTGGTAGTGTCATCGTTTTACCTATATATATATTGTAGTCAGTATATAATTTTTCACCACCTAGCCGACACCGGGCCAAAGTGAACACTTGGCCGAGAGTACGTCAGTATGGGTCGGCGAGAACGGAACACACCCGCCTCGTCGTCACATACTACGTGACTCAAGTGACCACCTTACTTTATTTACCTCAAGAGATAACTCTTGGGGCGGAAATAACATGCGGTCCAACACGCTGTCCCTAGCCGTCATGCACTCCGGCAATTGGAGGGAACGTCGGCGCAGCTGGCGCCGCGACGCCCGGCGTCCTTCCAACCCGCGTAAGGTCGACGGGCCTGCTGGCCGGAATAATAGTGCTACGTGATCCCAAGTGTGGTTAAACAGTGGGGAATAAAATCGCGAAGAAGTACACAGTGTTCAAAATGCCGTAGCCAAATTAATTAGAGGCATTCTTTTTTAAATCCTCATACGAGCGTGGCTACCGACACCCCTTTCAGGGATGAACTCGTCCAGTCCACCCAAGCTAAAACACTTGGACTCGCCCATTGGCGAAAAAAAAACCGAAACTGAATTTTAGTTAAGAAATTTACCGGAAACTGAAATACATTCTCAGTATACCGTTATTCCAGTTATTTCATGAATTGTAATAATGTTCAATGCTTAAAATGGTAATGGTTTTCTCTTTTCACAGCAGACTGCCTATAAAGGCCTCATTGTGTTTATTTTATGTTTCTAGTTCGGTGACATCCCCCATGACGTCACAGTCACAAACATAATTATCACTTAATTAATCACGGGGATGTCCCCAACATGTTACTAAACGGGGAATTGTGTTGTGTAGCATATTCATTACCCTTAAGAGAATACATGTCAAATTTCACATAATTTTTGGCGGCAACTTCAGCCACCCTCATGATTTTAGTCAGACTTCAGCACTCGGCCTAGCCGGCAGCACGGGAAAATCGTTCTGCGCAGACACCCTCAACTTTTGCTGTAACCACCTTCATCACCAATAGTAACGTGAATCAACTGGAACATTTGCGTATTCA
Source organism: Clitarchus hookeri (assembly GCA_002778355.1). Lineage (NCBI taxonomy): Eukaryota > Metazoa > Arthropoda > Insecta > Phasmatodea > Phasmatidae > Clitarchus > Clitarchus hookeri. The sequence continues at coordinate 109,222 of NQII01006741.1, forward strand.
GTGCCGAGGGGACGCCTTGCCAGGGTTTAACGCGCTACACGTCTTTTCAATAATTTACATGACTTAGGCCGCTTTTGCAGTGTTGGTCACCGGCAGACCAGAGTGCCGGATCCGCATCAACTTGTAACATATTGGCGTAAATGCACATGTATAAAGACCGTAAGCAAACGTCTCTAAATCGCCATCTACTTTACCCCTCAGGATATTTCGGACGCTGCACCCGAATGCAGGAAAGTGTAAGTAAGGCGTACGAGGTGACCTACAACGTCGCCATTATAATAAGTGCAATTATTGGTAAGTTCAGTGTCTGCAAACACTCCAATTCGATAGAGGACTCCAGTGACCCACGGGCCGTCGGCCGCACGACCCTCGCTAACTAATGCTCACTGAGTTATGACACCTGGCAATCTCACGAGTTTTCCCCTTAACCTGGGTAAGCCAGGTAAGATGGGGACCCACATAAGCATACCTGGAACCACTGCACGTCATATTAATTGTTTTTTTTTTTCGAAGTTTGAAATAAATACCACAAATTGTAATCTGTGTGTTTACTGACATCATCAAGGCCAACGATATGGTGTAGGTACACTGGCGCAATTTCGCAATATTTTCTATGACAAGAGGTTTTAAACCTTAAAATTAGTGTTTCTCTGAACTAAGTTTGATGGATTTTCATCATTTTTCCCCCGGCCGTACACAGGTGTTCAACAGGAATACTGTACATGTTCACTATCTATTTTATACGGAAAGAGATCACACTTGAAACTAGTCCGGAATATAGCATTCAAGACATCTCGCATGTTGCAAACATTATTTTGAAGTCATTCAAGCATAATCCGAAATTAAAATTTTTAGATAGCTAGGCATATATTTTAAAAACTTTATACATTGTTTCACAGGGTGGAGCGGAATTAAACCGACCAACTTCGTGAGGTTATTCCTTATGCAAAACGAAATAGATAGTCTATAGGATACTTTCAACCTAAATCGAATATTAAAAACTACTTAAGCCTTCAAAAATCGCTATTTTAAACTTTTTTTTTTGCTCAATATCTTAAACGAATTGAGATAAAACTGCAGTTCTCTGAACATTCATTTGTCTTCAACTTAAGAGCAAACTCTTATGAATATATCCCCTTGTGTAATGAGAATAACAAGGTAGCCACCATCTTTTAGCGGGAAATTTTTTACGATCAGAAATTATGAACTTTTGATGCTGGTTTATTGAGCAGAATGGCATAATTCAAAAATAGTCCTATTTTGCAGTTTCCCGTCGTTTTTGTGTAAAACCCACCCGAATGTTTCGACTGCAGCGACACAGTTCCAGGCGCGTAGGCAATACAAACACTTCCTGTAGAAAATCACAAACTGACTGTCGCCAGAAACAAGCAGGCAGCTTCAGTACTGTAAGCGTATTATCATATAGTACACTAGCGAACCGGCCCAGCTTCGCCCGGTAACAATTTAGTTTTTATAGCGATACTTTTAAAGACAAAAATGGTTACTGTGGGTCATCCTTAAAAGATAAACATATGCTATTGCGGGCTTTTCTGTGGGCCTTTTTGAGAGTTACAAGTCTGTAGCACATTAATTTGATATATTTATTATTGTTTAGTCAGCACAAGCCATGCAAGTGCCCTAAAAGCGGGTTTTTACGACTGGATTACAAACGGTTCGATATTTCTCTACTATCCTTATAATAAATATAATTTAATTATACACCAAAACATTCCTCAAGAGATTCTCTAAACGTTGTTGAAAACCACATCAAAATTCATCAAGTAGTTTAGAAGAACTGAGCGAATACACAGACAGACGCGGATAAGCGACTTTGTTTTATACTGCTTAGAGATGCCGTTTACAGTAAGCGTTAAAAATGTCCTCCGCCATCGTCTTTGCAGTTGACTCAGCAGTGTGCCATACACGCGTGTAGAGAGTACTGCCTAAGTGCCAGGCGCTGTATCGCTGCAGCCGAAGCTTTGTTCCCATTTTACACGAGAAACGGCGTGTCCTGGATAGTTGCAACAAAAGGGTAATTTTTGTTTATCAGGTAATACTGCTTAATAAACCAGGATCAAAAATGCATTATTCCTGTCGGTAAAAAGTTACCTGTAGAAATAAGGTGGCCAACCCTCTTATTTTCATTACGAGGGAGAAATTAATTAGTGTTTACCTTGGTGTTTGCTCTAAGGTTGAAGATCCCGATAACATGAGACAATTCTCAGATAATTGCGGTTTAATTTCACTTAGTTTCCAATATTTTGTAAAAATACGTTTTAAAATTTCAATTTTCGAGGGCTTGTACTTCCGTTAATATCCAGTTCACGTATAAAGAGTCATGTATATTTCCCACTTGATTTTGCATAAGGAATTACCTCGCAAAGTTTGTTTGTCGAATTCCGCCCCTCTCTGTATACGAAACTTTTATAACGTACTGTATTGACTTCGCTACAAACTTTACTCCAGTGACTGTGCGGAGCTGTATTTTAAGTCCCAGGCAAGATTTTCGGGCGTGGGAATCGTGCCGGACGATGCCGCTGGTCGGCGGGTTTTCTCTGGGAATCTCCCGTTTCCTTCGCCCTTGCATTCCAGCGCTACTCCAAATTCACGTCGCTTCACTCTGATTGACTCTCAAGAAGTCGCTGTTAAGCCCCTAAACCTGTTCACTACACTAAGTCTACTAGTAACACGCAGTGTGGCGCAGTTTGCACGCCAGTTCATTGCTCTTCTAAGGGCAATAGGGTACTTAGAGGTGTGTTTCTGCCCAGGTAAGTTCACGTACCAATGAACAAAATTTTTGCAACCACTTTTCGCTGAGAATTGTTTCGAATCAATTGCAGAAACCATGAGTTATAACTATATGAATTTGAAATATCACGGCGTATTTTGTATATGAAAAATAATAAATTTTTATTTACTTAATGGTGGTCGAAAATTAAAACATTTTGTAGTACAGTGAGACATCTTGTTGAATTCCACTTAGCGTGGCTACACCAGTTTTGAAAATATTGCTAACGTTCTAAATTAACCTGTTAATTTTATAGTCAACGAAATTATTCTGTGAAGTGTGCACACTTCTTAGAATTCATTTATTCCTTGCTCACTGTTTAAAATGTAAAATCTTTGAATGCACTGCTGTGTCAAAATAATTACAACAAACGCTTTTAGCTCTCAGCTGTGTTATTGTAATGTATGACTACAGTGTTGTAGTCGGCAACTGCAATATTTCAGTCAACAACCGTAGCCTTCTGGTCGCCTCTGGAAAAATGTGAGTCCGTAATTCAGTTGATAACTGTGACTGTGTTCGATTTCACCATCCAAAGGCGATATAGTAAAATGCATCGAGGTCATGACGTCAGCTCAAATTCACAGCAAGGGCCCATGCGCATCCTAGAATATCCCTTTCAGCCAAGGGCACGAGTCGATTGTCTTTCCAGAGCCCTAGACCATTATCCGATGCGCAACTGTTTTAAATAGTTCATTTGTTTGTGTGGACATCTTTGCACGGCCGCGGCAAGCACTTGCCAACATCACAAAGACAAATGAAACTCGCGTAGGGTGAAATTCGTCGGATTAAAACTCGAAGTGTAAACGAACAACGGATTCGCGATTCACAAACGAATATTTCTCGTGAAGGGAACAAGGGCTCAAGGCGCGGGAAGGGACCAGGGGCTAATTGCACTAAAATCGAACACGGACTGTAACTTTGTGGTTACCAGCAAGAAACATGTCGGTGGGCAAAACAGAATTTGTGAAGGCCAGCAGAGAGTTTTCAATAGGTAACTTTGATATTGTGGTCACTGACGCAAAAATTGTAAGGATAATAAAAAAATTAAATCTGCGTCGGTGTTAAACTTGTATGTGAAGCGTGAAGTTACAATTGAGTAAGTTATAAGATTGCTGCTAAGGGACATATGTTGGTAACAATTCTCTTTACAACTACAAAACTACAACTAACCACAATACTACAGCTTCAGTAATGAAGTTTTATAACTACAGTAACATAGCTGGTAACTTAAAAGTTGTAATTAAATAACTGCAATATTGCAATTGGAAAAATTTTTTTGTATTAGTTGGATAATTGTAATAATGCAATTGGCAACTTCAATATTTTAATAACTGCAAAAACTCAACTGACGACTCCAGTATTGTGGTTGGATGGTTCCAATAACACAGTTGCAACTTTAAGGATGCTAGTAACCAAAAAAATCACAATTTTGTACTTATATGAAATACCATTCAACTTGTAGGCATTACTCGTAAATGCTCTTTCCTCGTCTAAAAATTTTTAGGTGCAACAAATTAAAAATATGTAAAAATGTCCTTACTTTAAGCAATTTTTTATTATTGTAAAACCATTTCATAGAATGTTTTTACTTAAAAAAAAATTTGAAACTCCTTACGGTAACTTATTTTTATGTGCATTACCTCAATTCGGTAAGTGAGTTAGTTATTGTTATTTTGCGTCCTAAAACATTAAAATTGTAATTCTAATATTTTACTATGAAAAAAAAACATACGTTCTTAAAATTCTTTAACGCGAGGAAATAGTATTTGTAAGTTATATAGTACATATTGAAAAGTATTTTGTAAAAATATAAAATATATAATTATTTGGTTACCAGCACCCTTAATTTTTAAAGTGCTTTAGCCACAAAACACTTTCAGTGAAGTAGTTACTATGATAATGCAGCTTGACAACTTAGACAGCGGGTAGGTATTTCCGAATCTATTAATGTTTACAACAAGAATCCTTGCAGTCACGCTACTGCAAAATTGGTGCAGTCAGCTACAAGTTTAGAGCATAACTGCATAACTGTGTCATATGGCTAGCGTAACTTCAGTAGTGTAGTTACTTTGTGGAATGACTGCAACAACAACTGAAAACTTGCAGTCATTTTTTTCAGCACGTAGACTTAAGACCAAGCTCACACGTTGGGAAAAAGTTTGGAGTAATTAAATAAAAACTGGTCACTATTTCCCAAAATAAAGGCATCTCAATATACTATTGGAGCGGCCGCTACATTCAATGGTATTTTTAATCTAAATATATTTGGGGGGGGGGGATTTTTACTTTCATGGGCTGTCATTACACTGCTGAATTCCTTACATCATCAATACTTGATACTTGCTAGCAATGTACCAGAAACTCCTCTCCACCACGTAATTCTAAATTAGGATTTATTCTGGCCTTTCGTAAATGATCGATCCGGTACTCTTTGTGTGTCATCGCCCGGCGGGTATCCCTTGAAAGTGCTGGTACTTTGTAGTGTGCTCATTTCTACACAATCTACAATTGTTCACTCGGCATTCAT
>NQII01006742.1:17794-29924 GCA_002778355.1 Clitarchus hookeri
AGACAGTGCACCGCATTCGTGCGCACTCAATTGCAAAGTATTTTGAATGGGAACTATTTCTTACTAGGCATTGCCAACACATCTGTATTCTCCCCCATTTTTATTCAAATAAATTATATATTAATTATTGTGATTTATAGGTGAAATGAAAGTAAATATTAAATTTTACCAAAAAAAAAGGCACTTTAATGTTAACAGAAGTATAAAACACTTGTGATAAATTACATATACAGTAAACAACCATACACACCATACATGGGGTGATTTTTCAAAGGTTTGATACGAAAAGTGTGAAGAAACCGTGAATGGACTATACTAAGGCGTTACTGTGGCACGCGGGGTGAAACACGGCCGCTTGCTCCCTCGAACTCCATCCGCACACGACAGAAACATGGCGCCACTGGCCGGCAACATGTCGGAACGCTATGGCGCTCGCCTCCCTCCAACGGCGAGCCGGGTTCGATTCCCGGCGCGGTCGCTCCCGGGTTTTCGCACGTGGGAATCGTGCCGGACGACGCGGCTGGTCGGCGGGTTTTCTTCGGGACTTCCCGTTTCTCCCAGCCCTTGCATTCCGGCACTGCTCCATGCCAACTCCGCTTTGTCCTCATCGGCTCCACTCTCTCCACTCATGTTTATGATGTTCACAATGATATTTCTGCAATAACAAAACATCCAGTTACAAAGAATTCATAACTCTTGCATTAGACTAACTTTCAACCTAAAACACAAAGATCACACATCAAAATATCGAGGATAAGTTAAATGGCTTCATTTAAATAACCACCATGCCTTACGTGTGATAACTCTACGGAAGAAATTGATATCTTTCGGTAAAATTTAGTTTACGTTGTAAAAATTAACGCTAACAAACACAAAATCATAAGCTCAAAAGGAATTATTTTTTCTGTCTCATAAATAANAAAAGGAATTATCTTTTCTGTCTCATAAATCATTTTGTGGTTCATCTTTTAATGTGTGAGCGACGAGAATTTGGAACGAAATGATGCCAGAGATACCCCATCCACTCGTGTCTTTATATACTTATTGGTAAAGTATCTCAATACTTGAAAGTAAATAATTAACTAGGCTTACTGTAATGTTGGAAATAACTTTGATATATGCATGCATTCAATCTCTTTCGTCTAGTGAACTGTTGATGATATATGTACAAGTGTGCGTGCTCTCGTGTGTGTAGATATGTGCGTTTGGTCGGGTGTGCATACGTGGCTGCTTGTAAATATTTAATGGGTTCGTGCAGATGTTTATGTTGGTGTGAGTGTAATGCCATACCTGTTTCAAATGTGAACATTATGTTACGAATGGCCTGATCGTGTGTATGCAAAATTGCGAAGTACTTTTTTTTATTTGTCATTCTGTGACGACTTCTTTTTTGTTAGATGATATTTTTAATCTCATTTGCAAAACAATGCGAATTTTTTTTATTTTACCTAGTGATTTGTTTTATTTGTTAAATTTAAATGCATTTAAAAATGTAATTGTTTAAGGTGGTTATTACTGTAATGTGTATATAAGTGGAAGAGAAGACGCATTGCCTAACTTCACCATAATACGTATTTATAAAGACGGTATCTAATCTATGACTGCTTGTATTCGTTTACTGATTGCATGGCTTCAGTGACAGTTCTGTAGTTCATCATCACACAACTGTTTGGTGGATAACAGACTAACAAAATATTTTGTAGCTACCACAAAATTTTGTATCCAGCGTGGCTAACGTGGATTTACAACAAGCTATCGAATCCTTCCGTCGGTAATCCGTCCGTCAATCACGTAACCAACAGCCAATCATGTGTCTTTAATAATTCAATAGAAAAGTCCTTCTAAACCTTGGCAAGTTTTAATTTTTGACGGGCGGACGGATGAAGAACCTTCTAACTCACGTAGTTAATATGGCAAGTCCTCTCCCAGATCGTTAGAAATCTGTGAAGTTTTTATTCGTAGTTTGTGTATAGTAATGTTTACTTAACGATTCAATTTGTTGCAATGACCTTCACGTGTTCAGAAGATGTGCTGATAAATTTCGTACGTCAACATGAGTTCTGTTATGATACCTATAGTTAATAGAACACAGATAAATCCCGGGAAAAGGGAAGATTGAGATAGTGACTACTTAGTTTTGGACAACATATACATATGTGTGCAGTAAAAAATTTATATGAATGTTACAAGCAATGCTTTGTAAACTAGTCGCCAAAGATTTTCTTGTAACTTTACTAATATAGTAATGTATAGTTACAACACATTATTTTATAAAAAAACACAAAACTGTTTATGTAGCTCAATATTTATAATGAACTTGAATTTTACATCACCTGCAGGACAGAAATCAATAGCAGTTTCACAAATTCCTTGCTACGATTTCGAGAAATTTAGTCTACGTTATTTGAAGTGTTACAAGAATATCTTTGGCAACCAGTTGCCAAAGAATTCCTTGTACAAATTCAGAGATTTTTTTACAGCGTGCGCGTGTGTATGTATATCGCTAATCGATTACACTTTTACTGGAGCAATTTTTTTCGGTACTTAAATATTTCCGGTTAAGTTGGTTGGCAACGTTGACGACGGACGTGAGACGCCGTACCGTAAATCGCTCTACTAGAAGACGGATAGACGGATGGCGGATGAACGCGACGGGCTATTGCAGCTTTGCTCTTACTTGTACTGTCTACATGGTGAACAATGTTTGAAAGAATCGCAAGTTAATTGTAATAATTTTTTCTTCTTTCCAGCCCAGCTGACAGGTGCCATATCTGTGCCCACCGCAGCGTAGCCCGAGAGGACCAATACACCTCCTACAAGTGACAGGGCAGTTGAACATGTACGCACTTATCCATCATTTTCTACCCAGTTGCTTCCTTAACCTTACAAAAGCGACACCGTAAGCTGGTTATCAGTAACACATTTTAAATCCTGTACACAGGTAAAATTTTAATGTGGTGCCAACGGTATTAATGTTACTGCTAGAGTAACTTTTTTTTTTGTTACCTCTGAACCGTCAGTAACTAACGATGCTGTTATGTGATACACTGTTAAGCATTTGATGTAACTGTTATATAAACTACATTTGTTACAATGTTACCTTCTCGCTGTATGTCAACGTTAAGGTGTTATTTACGTTGCGACTAAACAAATTTTGTGTATATTGATGATAACACTTGCGTCAAAATTTTTCTTGTATTTCCTTTGCTTTAAAACGACATTCGGATGTAAAATAAATTAAATACAATTATTTTGTCGCAAGAAAAAAAAATTGCCAACAGAGAAAAATAATGACGAGACGGAACGAGTATCGAACTCGCCTTAAGTGTTTGGCGTTCTCCACCTAACGAATCTTAACATCATAACCAAAAGTTATATTTTGACATGTCTGACTAGGTTTCATATTGTGGGTATTCAGCGTACACTATAACGACAAACTGCAGTACTCTTTTGTTATGTGGAAATACTTGATGCTCTAGAAGCATATGCATATTTGGCACACGTGAACTGCTTTGCAAGGCTTGAGAGCTGGTCGAAGCTACATATAGTTCTCATACCATGCTTCAAAATTTAAATGTAGTGGTTTAATTTTACGTGGTTATCGCTGTTCACTAATAACTACCGTTTTACAACTTCAACCCAGTGTAAATTTATGTTGGATGGGCATTACAATGTCGCAGTAACACAAAATATTTTGTTCTTCCTGCTCTTTTTGGCGTAATTAACATTTGGTTGCTGCGACATTACTAATAGGCTTTTTAATATTGATAATTCTACATTATATATATTTATTTACATTATAATTGTGAAAGCCTTTATAAATGGCTAACCTGATTAACATTTTTCAAAACATTGTTAATTTTACTATAGCATAAACGTTTAAAGAAATACCACAATAGTAATTTGTGTTGTGAAAACATTAGACTTTTTCGATGTATTATAGCCTGTATNTTACATTATAATTGTGAAAGCCTTTATAAATGGCTAACCTGATTAACATTTTTCAAAACATTGTTAATTTTACTATGGCATAAACGTTTAAAGAAATACCACAATAGTAATTTGTGTTGTGAAAACATTAGACTTTTTCGATGTATTATAGCCTGTATTTGAGTAATTTTTTTCTCACAAGCATATTAGAATAAATGTGGCACAAAGTATGTGAAGAACTTGTAAGTAGTTAAGTTCCTTGCTATGTACAGTACCAGCCATAATTATGTTTCATGTGCAACATGTCCCCCATTTGGGATTGTGAGACTAAACGGGTTAAAGAAAGCGTGACGTCATAATTACGTCAGTTTAAAGATCGACTGTGCCGAGTCTTATTCAATACTTTGAGCCCATTGTTTATTTCAGCCCGGTTGTAAAGTTAATGCAGCCACACTCTAAGAAGTTATTCGCAAGTTTATCTCATCTGTGTATACCTGCACTGGGAAAGCACGAATCGTGAATTAATTCCCGTATAACACTGTAACCGCCCGACATCTGTTCAAGATAGCTGCAAACGCACAGTGAAGTTCTTAGATTTGTAACAACGCTCAACATTTCTATATTCACAGCCTAACACATGTTAAATTCTTCGTACTATATGTAACTTAGGTTAGAAATTTCCTTTTTAGTTTTGGAAGTTCACTTATATGTTTTACAGCGAACGACGAGTACTCAAGCTTTTATCGAGCGATTTTGAGAAATATTTATAACAACAAATCCACCCCTTCTGCAACAATTATTTTCTGCTGTCCATAAAAATATAAAATAATCGCAATTTAGTTGTCACTTACTCCGAACAAAACTATTAGGACAAGACTAATTACTGTACCCAGTATGCTACTCAGTTTTTGCATTATTATTACAGATCATAAGAAAAAAAAACGCAAACGTCTTTTCTACCGACATATTTTTCAAAACATTTTACATATTCGCTTATTGTACGATTGGTTGATATTGTCAAGACCTAGCTCATCTACTTGCAGACGAATCACAGACGTTCGGTGTTACAGTGGCAGGACGCCAATTTGTCTAATGAGATCGAAAAGAAGTTTCCACATCTAGACGACTGCCAAAACGTATGAAAACTTTCACAAATACACACGGTGTACTGAAATCTAACGAGGAGTCAACTTTCTTCACGATATCACGCTCTCTTTAGTTTTTCTACATAAAATTAGTGAAAAAAGATTTCTAAGATTAATTAAAAAAGTAATTAATATTATTGCGAACTACTTAGCACTATGTAGATATGTCTTGCCGATTCCCACAACAACTGATAATGCTCCCTGTAAAATGCGAGGAGAGACAGAGAGAGAACCGATGAAAACTTAATGAGTATTACTATATAAATCCAATGCAAAAAAATATTTTTTTTCTGCTCGCAGAAGTTTTCTACATAGTAAATCTTTAGGTTTGTCTAATTTTAAATTTCTGGAAGCGGTATCTCTTGGACGAGGAACAAACTAGTTCCAACTATTCGCGGTAACTATTTTGTACCAACCTTAAAAAAAATATATTTACCTGCAGCTACGTATATTTAAACGTAAACGTTGAGCGAAGCGTTGCAGTAGATGCTGGTAGGACGATTATCTGCGTTCTGGAGCAATGTATTTTAAATGGGACAAAACTGGCTGGCACTTGGCACCGGCGCCGGTGCCGGCCGATCGACATGTTGTGACGTCACCCAACCGTCATGTTGAATCTAGGTGACCTTGACCCATGACTTTTGATCTTGGCACCATGCCCGTGACCTCGAATGACGTCGAACCAAAAAAAACGAAAAAATTCGAAGATTTATAAAAAAAAATGTATAAAAAGTTATTATAAAAAATTGATTTTAAAAATTATTCTAAAAATTTATTTAAAAATTTATTTTAAAAACTTACATTTCTGAAGGTCTCACCACAACCACCTTCGCCAATATTTTAAATTGGTTATTTAATAGGTAAATTACTCGCGTTCGCTAATAAGTCAACAGGTATCCACCCCCTTCTAACCCCCGTCCTCACCATACAACATATACTGTCTTTATTTTTAGTATCGCCCACTAGAGCGCATAGGTAAGTTCAGATAGCATTACATCAGATCGCGAGGCATTCCCGAGAAACGTAATCTGTAGCAGCGACTGACGAGGAAAAAAAACATTTTTTTTAGGAGACGAGGCTTCGCATACGTAAGACGTGTCGTTATAGCGCCAGCGGCGACGACGACAGTTGTGGGTTGGTACGACACCCACAGTTCGCGAGTTGGCAGCCGTGAGTTGTACTTTGCTCTCCTGCAACACTAGCTGTCGAGGCGCGCAGCCACCTGGAGCCAGGGAAAGGTCGAGCATCTAGCCTACAGCGGTGACTTCACGCTAGCTGACAAGATTTGGAATATTTCGCACTTTAAATATAAATTATATCATAGATATTTATTATGTCAGTCACGATTATATACAGACACATCAAATGTGAAACAACATACAGTACTATTTTTTTTTTATGTTTAACCCTTCACGTCAAAGTTAATATTGTAACAATCCACTGAAGACAAAACCTTACACGCAATTTTGCACGGAAAAATTTTTTTATATAATAAATAAGCAATGTACAATATAGTTAGCCCGGGAAGGACACTAACAGGCGAGTTGAAAAAAAAACCTTGTGGCCAACTTGTTAGCCGCTAACTTTTCATCGTTAAAATATCTTTCAACCTCGTGTTATTTCACATAAAGGGTTATCTATTTTACGTTAAAATGTACCAGGCAGGCTTTGCGTACCCGGTGCAGTTTTTATGCAGGTGATACAGGAACACGAGTCATTCAAAGAGAACGACTTTGAGCGACGGGGCTATTATTATTTTCTGAAATAATCTCGCCTAAAAGGATTGATATTTCGGAATTCATGCAATGTGTATGGGACCCTACAATTATTTAAGCTATTTTCTTCTGCTTGTTCTTTATATCACACATTGGATTAGCAGGAGCATGCGGTGTGGATTGGTGTGGATTGATGTGGATTCGTGTGGATTGGTGTGTGGATTGGCGTATTAATTGGTGGAGATTGGTGTGGATTGGTGTGTGTATTGCTGTGTGGATTGATTGTGGTGCTGATTTGGTGCATGTGGTGCTGATTGTGGTGCTTATTGTGGTATATGTGGTGCTGATTGTGGAGCTTTTGGTGCTGATTTTGGTATTTATTGTGGTGTGTGGTGCAAATTATGGTGTGTGTGGTGCTGATTGCGGTGCATGTGGTGCTGATTGTGGTGTGTGGTGCTTATTTTGGTGCATGTGGTGCTGATTGTGGTGCTCATTGTGGTGTGAGTGGTGCTAACTGTTGTGCGAGTAGTAGTAATTGTGGTGCTGATTGTGGTGTGTGTGGTGCTGATTGTGGTGCACATGGTGATGATTATGGCGCATTTGATGCTGATTGTGGTGCTTTTGGTGCTGATTGTGATGCTGATTGTGGTGCGAGTGGTGCTGATATTGGTGCTAATTGTGGTGTGTGTGGTGCTGATAGCAGTGCATGTGTTGCTGATTGTGATGTGTGTGGCGCTGATTGTGGTGCATATGGTGCTGATTGTGGTGTGTGTAGGTGATTTTGGTGCATGCGGTGCTGATTGTGGTGTGTGTGGTGCTGATTATGGTGTGTGGTGCTGATTATGGTGTGTGGTGCTGATTATGGTGTGTGTGGTGCTGATTTGGTGCATGTGGCGCTGATTGTGGTGTGTGTGGTGCCGATTGTAATGAATGTGGTGCTGATTGTGGAACATGTGGTGCGTGTGGTGCTGCTTATGGTGAGTGTTGTGCTGATTGTGGTGTGTGGTGCTAAGTGTGGTACGTGTGGGTCGCAAGTTGAAATAAATTCCCCGTATTAAAAAATATATATAGACTTATCTCTAAACTTGAAAGGTGGATACTTTAATTAATAATATCACTTTAAGAAATATATATCCACGTCCCTCGGTATATTTCATCGCTTCCTTGTTAAACTGTACCGATAGGAAACTTTTTGTAATTACTGTAATTGCACTTTACACTTAAAGTGCCTTTCGAGATTATGGACAGTCTACCATTAAGACCATTTTGCTTTAACTGAGCGTTTGTAAAAAGGCGTATAGTATACAGACTTTCTTGTGTGCGTGAAGCTAGTGGTAAATGTATTTGAAAAACAGACAACGGGAGTTTAGCCTATCAAAACGAATCGCTCGAACGTGGAGGTTTTTGTAACTGCGTGTGCTACCATAAATTGTAATAGAATATAGTGGTGGGGAGATAAAGAGTACGTGGTCACAGGTAAATTTATCAACAGCAAATTTAACGCAGTAGTGAGATCAGTGAAGTGGTTGTGTTTAACTGCAGTTGACACAACTGAGGAATATATTACTGACGAGCGCCTATTTTAGTCTAACCGCATGACAGTACTGCCTTGAGGGTTGCAATATTTTTTTTTATAAAGAAGACTTCAAGGGGCCAGCTTACCAGAAGTTGTTTTCAGCACACGCCCCCTCTCTACACGCACTTTTTCCTATCATAATAAAGAGCATGATTCCTATCCTCTGTCTCCTGTAGCATTTTCTGTTAAACATGATAATGCATGAAACAATTTTTAATTCTTTCCTGTCGAAAGGGTTTTTACGGTGATTGCCGGTTTTTCCCTTTCTCTTCTAATTATAGTTAAGCTATAAGTACACTTAGGGACGTTGTCATGGCCACAATCTGGCCATGGCAGCAAAAACCCTCTTTGCCGTGATGCATGTCTCCTTGCATGATACTCCCTTCTTTGTAGGCGTATGGGGCTTAGCCCTGAGACGCACTTAACTCCCGTCCCTACCGCGGGCTCATATAACACTTAGTCTTAGAGTATTTAGTTAAAAAAAATTATAATAATAAGTTGTTTTCAGGGTTCGAGGCCGAGAAGCGTGGAGCCAATTAGGACGAGACTGCCACGCAGATCGAGTGCGCCATCGCCGCTACTTGCAAAGCCCTGAACCGGCGTGCAGTACTCTCGTCTCGTCGCGTGTCACTATGGCAGATCGAGCTGAAGCACCATCGTTTGATAGATGAGAGTCTGCAGCAAGGTCCGATGCAGGTCCCTCGAGTACTTTTGTACGTATGTGATCCGAATACTTTTCAGATACGGCACTTTGAAAAAAAAACCGCTTTTTGCCATTTTGAAGTACTCCGAAATTGTGTTTCTAGTGTGCGTGATGTGAAAGTAGCCGACAGGGGTAGTCTGAGGTGCGTGTTCTTCTGGTGTGTCTGCACTTTGAGCGCACGTTTGATTTTTTTCTTGTGGCAACTGGATTTAAAACAACATGCAGCGAAGCTCAGGAGTCGGGAACGCGGGCGCCTCAAGTTTCAGTTTTCAAGTCCCGCGGTTTCGACAGGAAGGTGAAAGAAGACGGGGCGTAGTGATTTAATTTGTCTCCGAATAACTTGATTGCCGACTCCATGATAGGAGGAATTCTACTCAAGCCGGGGTTTGGATAAAAATAAACGATCCAGTCTAGTGTGACACCTCGCAAGCGTGTCCACAATCAAACCCATACTGAATTTTTTTTTCCCTCTGCGTTTTATTTTTATGCATAAATTGTTGACGTGTAAGGTGATCACGATCGACTATTGAATCTCTGCTACCTACATTTAANTTTTATTTTTATGCATAAATTGTTGACGTGTAAGGTGATCACGATCGACTATTGAATCTCTGCTACCTACATTTAAGTAGTATCGAATCGTTCACGATTGTTCTTGTATTTTGTATCTTCTTTTGTTTCTCTGTCACAGGTCGTACGTGATGAACTGTTAAATTTTTTTGCGATGATTCGCATACAGAATAAAGCAAAACGTAATACGAATCTTAACCTTGAAGTTATCATTAAGGAATGTATGCACCTACACCCTTAAATGCTTTTACACCTACAACTTTTAATGCTTTTACTTAAAAAGTCAGACTCTTTGTGATATGGAAGAACGGATTTCTGTAAGTGATTCCTTAAATGAAGGTGCCAAGAGGTTGTGGAATATAAATTTATGCTTAAAACGATAATTGAAATTTACAAGTTTCTGGCAGCCTGAAGCTAAAGAAATTCCAAGGAGGGCAATACCAAACAACAATTTTCGCTAGCTTCGTGAACAAATATTTTAACAGCGTGAAGAATTAATTTCGAACTTTTTCTTATGCCGTAAATTTGTACATTTGTTTGCGGGCCAAGATGTAAAGCTAAAAGAATGCATCACTTCGGTAAAATCGGCTATTTGTTCCCAAAGTTAAATGGCGAATTGTTTTTGGATTGCTGTTTCTTAGGTTTTCAATACTGCCTTCCAAATAGTTGTAGTTTCTCAATGATAGGATAGTGGCAGTCAGGCTGTTATTTTTATTAAATTGTGAAACAGAGAGCTGTGATCGATTTGTTTTGACGCATTAACCATATTCATATTAACCAGAAAATTTGCCTCTTAACACACAACACAAGGTTAGAAAGGGTGCGTGATTATGTCTGTCAGCTATGCAGTAGACCTGTCTTGAGGAAATGCAATAAATATATGTTAACTAAGGATGATAATATTACTAACTATACACACATTTAAAATTTACATTTAAGAAAACATTCTACTTTTACTTTCTACTCTCGCGTACTTTGTAATATTATAAAATGAAATTATTTTAAAATTTTGTATTCCTCAGCAATTACTTAAGGCTATGTGATGTAATATGTTTATTTGTCTCGTTTTACATAAGGAATCCCACCGAAAATTGCAAACAGTTTATCAGGGGTAAACTGTACATAGGCTATATTTTTCCTTGGTTGGTGCCAGTTTTAACAAAGCCTGTTCGTCAAGCTTACAGTAATTTTAGAAAAAAAAAAAATTTGCATATGTTTTTTCACAATTCAATTTATGCCGAGAGTGAGCTAAGGTTTCTAGCTTAGTTGGAATATGTTGAGATTTTCTTCCTGTGGAAGGCCGGGGGAACTGTAATTTAGGAGAGTCTATTCAGTTTCACAGGAATAAAAATGGCGATGTAGTAGTGCTGATNGGGAACTGTAATTTAGGAGAGTCTATTCAGTTTCACAGGAATAAAAATGGCGATGTAGTAGTGCTGATTGTTTTTCAAAGAAACCTTCGCACCATGGAATTATTCCCCATCAATAAGTAGCCTGAAGGCCACACCATTATCAAAATAACCATAACTATACCAGTAATAGTAAAAGTTAATACATTATGTGCATGATGATTGCAAAGCTACGTGTGGCAATACCTAGCATTGCCAACGCACAGCTGTACAGCAGGTTGCCGAACTTTTAACTTTCTTCTGTCCCCTAGACAGCCAATCAGGATTCTCTCTTATTACTACACACTTCAAATTCGCTTTCACCACTTTACATTTTTGGTCACGAAGTTAAACATGAATTTGACTAAAATTATTAATGTTTCGTTTTGTGAATATTAGAATTACACCAACTAAAATGATTCTTATGTATCCATCACCACTTGTTTACTAACGAGATATGCATAATACATACGGGAAAAAAAAGGTTTGCATATGTTTCACAACTTACACGAGTTCAAGTAAATATTCTTAAAATGTTCCAAAATGAAAGGAAAAACCAATAGACCAAAACAGGAAAACTTCCTGATTTAGCGTGTTGATTGCAACAGAGGATTGTTATTATGGCAGTGGTTATGGCAATGGTTATTTATATTGTAACACGGCCTTAAGCGTGGTGAGGCATCGGCATAGCGGCGTGTAGGCCAGCTAATCAGTTGGCGCTGAAGTGAAGGACAAACAAGGATGTGTTCTGGCTGTACGAGGCACCGGCAGGCTATTTAAGCGGGACCCCCCATCGCCACAGCCTCCGTGAGTGACTCGCGGACAGCTCACGGCCCCTCGGCCCGGCACCAAGTACAAAACCTCTTTTGTAGTACGGTATAAAGTGCCCCCCCCCCTTCCCCTTTCTGTTATACCCTCCGCCACGCAGGAGGGAATCAAAGAACCGAGGGCACGAGGGGAGATTTTACGACTCGTTGCCTGCTCCGCGGAGCGTGACCGTAGAGGGAGGGGAGAAACCCCCTTCAGGCTCAACTTCGCTCCAGAACATATATAAGTGACGTAAAATGTCTATGTGATTAGGCGCGGATTGGCGGGGTGGGCAG
>NQII01006742.1:30091-104683 GCA_002778355.1 Clitarchus hookeri
GCGCGCGCCGAGCGGCCAGCCGGCCGGCCACAGTTGACGTCCCGACGCCCTCCCGCCAGCTCGACGCTCGTTCCTCATGATCGACTTCTACCAACACCACGTCAACAACAACAACAACAACAACAACAACGACTACGACAAGATGGTGCAGGACACCGACTCCATCCAGGCCGCTCACCCTTGCAACGGCAGGCCAGGTGAGAGATAGTTCCGTCTTCTTCTCGCGGTGTCGCCCCACACGCACTGTACTGTTCCTATCCACAGCAGATTTATGTCGCGAAAAGCTAGAATTCAAAAACCCGTATGTTTATGTTACCTTTTTTTTTTTTTAATTTGTCCACGCGTCATATGACAGCTCGTCGAAAAACCTTAGCCAGTAATAGTAAACATGCAATAAAATGAAGGTCCAATCAGCGCCTTCCATTATGACAGCACGCAACCTACGAGCAGTGTATAGCTGCATCATAGTACATACGTCTGTGAAAACAAGCCTACGGGTCGTTGAAATCGCAAAAATTTCAGATCTCTGCTTGTCATAATAAATAATTTGAGCTTCATCGCATGTATTCATCAACACACAATTTCGTTACAGATTTGTTTCTGTCAAGCGGCGTTTAAAAGCGTCGTCTAAAATAAATTATGCGATTGTAAATACAATTTTTTTTTAAACACTTTTTTAGTTGACAATACATGTGACGTCGTTTCAAGTAAATAAAAACGTTATCCTTCGTAGTGTCTCCATAACCACCTGTCAAAGTCCCAATTGCCTATTCTAAAATACACGTGTATAAAAAAAATATTGCAACAAATGGTAGAAATTATTTATTTCTTTATATTCAGCAATCTTTAAAAGTTCAAGAATTTATATCTTTGTGATATATTGAGGTAACTCTTGACTTTCTATTTCGCCGGTGTTAATTATTACGTTTTTACGAAGGCGTGATTTTTTTATTATTCGTGTGTTCCATGAACAATATAACTGTAATTCTGGCGTAGGCGATGCCTTAAAAAAAATATAAGATATATTTTCCCCTGGAAATTATATTAGGGTAAGCTTAACAACTGGCGAAAAAAGATTTAATAAAATTAAGAATTTATTCTTATCGAAACGCTCAAGAAAACGTGGTCCGCCCAGTGTTTCACACGGGATTTCAAAGAAAGGCCTGTACGGTACTACCCTTTTCCAAGGTTGGAATAGAACCAGTAATCCTAGCTTCTGGCATGTGCATGCTCACAATTACCGGCAAATCCGTCTCCTCCACTCTCTAACGGGGTCGGCGCACGTAATTTTCTGTATTTGCATGCACGTGAATGCACTGCTGTTAACACGTTGTGTGATTATGATGTGTGTCGCATGTTTGCAGTATAAGTATGCGATGTGTAGGCCAGTCTACATCCCGTGATTTGTGCATGTGTAAACGCATTAAGTTGAATTCTGGCTGGGTAAGCTTCATGTGGAAAAATCAATAATTAATTCCGGTTGGCTTTCAAAGCACAACTCGCAAGCTTGTTTTTATAAGCATGCTCTACTAATTTTGTAGCCCGGGTCTAGCTTCTGGAAATTTGGCCACCCAGTAGAACTACCTGCGTGATTAAAATAATATTGGTCTGAACATTGCCGTAGCCTAAATTGCGTGTTTTTNTATTTTTTTTTTTTTTTTTTTTTTTTTTTTTTTTTTTTTAGGAAGCGTTGAAGAACTGCTACAGACTAAGCCTATTTAAAGTTAAATGTAGCATATCCAAAGTAAAAACTATACCCAAATAAATAAAATGTCATGTAAAATTAGTTACATGTATACAAACAAGCTACTTTAGTTAAAGTTTATGCGCCAAATTAAATCCCCTACAATATTAATATGACCACGAAATTAATAATAATAGGGGCACGTTTTCAATTGTGATCAGCTTTAGTCGACATGTTGAGGAACTATAGATCATCGTGGATAAACTGGATCACCTGAAATCACCAATTCGTATAAAATTAAATTTTGGCATAATTTTCAGTGTGTAGCAAGCAGTAATGAGTATTAATTCAGATTGGGGGCAGGAAGATAATAGTGCATATGTAATGTATATGTATGTATGTGTGTGCGTGTGCGTGTATGTGTGTTTTATGCTAGGTTTAGTAGTTGGCACCATTGTAAGAATTTTTTCTGAGCATGCTTATGCCTATTTGCTTCTTGTCATTTTTATTTACCTATTTTAATACTGTTTTGGTGTTGTATTTGAGGCAGTGTTTTATGTTTGTGTTCGTGTGTCTTCTGTACGTACAGCCCACCATCCCCATACACTATGACGCAAGGAACTACCCCGTCACCCCACCCCCCTCCTCCTTAACTTTCCAAACACATAGGTACGAAACTAGCCACTTCCCTTCTTTTAAAAGAGCGCGAAAAATCACAAAAATCAGAAACCTAATAAAAAATTTGAATAATTTTTTTTGTTGATACTGAATGAAAAATTGAAAATATATATTAACAATTAAATAACAAAACTATAATAAATTATTTAATCTATTTTTCTGTTAGTAACGGCTAACGCGATTTTTTTAATATCAAAAGCAAACTATACCGAACAGTAATAAAAATTTACATAAGTAACGAAATAACCTATTTTCAAATCACTTTATTAAGCAAGGTCCGAGAAAAATTGGGTAACCATTTTGCACCCGAGTACTATTAGCAGAGCATATCGATGAACTTAAATTCACGATTTTCCCCGTCTGGTCTATTCGTTTTGAGAAATATTAATTACACCATTTAAATAAGGCCTCCAGCAGTCACCATCACTGCAGCACTTACGTTTTAGAATTTTTATCTTAACGATAGGTTACTTTTAGTAAGGGCGTACTTTTAATATTCTGTGGGCTCTTTTCGCACACAACTCCTCCAATGCACCTTTAACATTCGTAGGTACTTAAAAAAAGTTTCCTTTTGTTAGCATGGCATTGACTAATGGTTATGCCTGAGTAATATATGCTTTCTTGTGCGTGAGAATTGCGCTGCCACTTATGTGACAAGTTCTAGTATAAATTAAGTACGCACATAATATTCGAATCTCATGCTGGAACAATATATGCTTCTCGAACTTCTCAATGAAAAAAGTAGATTTTTCCTTTAAAAAAATGTTAGGAGTAAACGAATAGTTTAGGGTAGCGAGAGGTGTCTTGGCTTTGTCCAAAAATAAGTTACCCAACAAGCTGAAAATTAGGTATATCCACCTACGCGAAACAACTAGGAAACTGGAAAAAACAAAAATGGAAAAATAATTTTACCTCCATGCATACGTTTTCACTTACGAAGCTTTTAGCGTTTCTGCCGTTTTTCAGCCCACACTTTGTCCTGTCAGCAAGTAGGCCATGAAAATTAAAAAATAATAAGGAGAACTTAAATAAATATTATTATCTTCTTTAAAAATTTACGGCACATTATGTACCTCTTTGCAACCTTGGACTTGGTCATCATCTTAAAAAAATAATTATTGTAGTAATATTTTTTTGTAATTACCAATCTAACGTGCATTTTGAGCTAAATATTTTGTGACAGAAATTATTCTCCAAATATTTTTATTCAAAATGCGTATTGAATTTACGTGTAGAACTTGTCGTTTAAGATGTATAAGAAAAACTGGCATTACAGTTGTTTTTTCCACGTCGTTTTGCAAAGCCGAAGCCCCTAGGAAAGTTTCTGAAGTCGCAGTTCGTGTCCATATTTTGTTTGAAAACGTCCATTGTACCATGGTGTTGCAGTACGATAATAAATGTTAATCTCTAATTAATATCGTTTATTGTATTAATTAACGAATTTTTTTTAATCCTTTGTAGAAAACAGATTATTAAAAATTGGTTTAATAGGCTTCAAATGTTTGGTCAGTTTTGTTGTGAGATGAATATAGAACCGATAGCAAGATACTCCACTGCAATATTCACATAACATGGTGCACTTCGTTTCAGCCTTCCTACAGCTGTAACAAATCTGTAGACATTGTAGTGGATTATGTCGCTTTGACTACGACGCTGATCTAAAACAAGATGGATGCAATGATCCTGTCGATATTACACAATCATGTACACAACAAGCAAACACAAAAAAATTTAAAGAGAATTTAAATAGTTTATCATTATTTGATTTTCTACGAAGTGTTACAACATTTTTATAATGGATAATCGATTTGTTATTTCTGGCCGCCTGTTCATTTTTCATAATATGCGCATAATAAGTCATAGGTAATAGTTAATTATACACAAAGCAACATAGCTATTATTTACAAAATTTCCCTAGAAATATAATGTTTCGAAAAGATGCGAACATAAATTGCGAAATTTTGTTAAAATTGACATTTGTAAAGATTTTTTTTTTTATGCTTCATATTAAGCTAGATAATATCAACGAAGTTATTTAGGCGCCATTTTTCTAGCATGACGGCTAAACCCGTTTCAGCATTACTTAATATATTTTTCTTTACAATACCCCAGCCTCACTAGCTGGCCATATATATATAACATATAATCGAAGCTATAAAAGTGATGGATTGGAGAAGGGGTTGGTTAGCAATAAGATCCATCTGCGCGCAAAATGTGGTAAAACAACACCTTGTCTCACTTCCTCAATTTTTCACGATCAATAATTTCTTCCTTGTGCTCTCGTCCTATTCACTCTTCTTTCTGTTTCCAAAACAAACTTTTCGAAACTAACCTTTCTACCCCCACCCTCCTCCCTCTTCTTAAAATTTCTATGTCGCCGCAGTTTGCGTCATGGAGTCCCTTTGTAGGCACCCTGTATGCCATATGCGTTACGTGTGTTGTGCATACGACGTAAATACACACGACCATAGCGTTATAAATAGAACATTTCACGAAATCATTTTAGGACAAGCTATACCTCGAACGCGTGTGCATTTCTGTTATGTTTATGCAATTGGATCACATTTTATTAGACACGCCCAGGTGAGCTCTGAGCCAATAACAGACCTGCTAGGAAACAAGCACCGAATCCTGTGCCACCTGCTCTGAATTAAAACTGGCTGCACACTGGGGCAGCAGCCAATGAACAGTAAGCTGAGGCTCTAAAACACATAGGACAGTGGAGTCCATCCTACATGTCGTTCATAACGCGAAGTTTTCCTGTCCTTAGCTACAAATATTTCTTGATAATCTTATAATATTTTGTGAAGTGTTTTTTATCTGCAGTATCCTATATTCATTGCTGTAGGCTGTTCACGGCATACTGAGCACTAAACTCTTCTTAAGAACTACTTGCATGCATATTGTGTATTCTTCCACCGTACGTAAAATTAACATTGTCACGAGCCTTGTCACTTCATCCACGCCGCGGTTAAGTGAAAATGTCAAATTATAAGAAAGTAGACGCGTCAAAAATAAATTTGTTGCAAGTTTCAATAACGTAAAACATTTAAAACAACTCAAATAATCATAATAAAACGACAACAATTTTAAAAACACGTGACGATATTATTCATTGTCAAAGTTTCATATCTACACAGAACACTTGAAATGAAATAAGTGCGTTCTTATTACCCAAATAGCTTCACTAATACAATCTAGGTATTTAGTTGTATTTTAAGTATAAAAATAAATGCATAATTCATAAGTCACGTTGATTTTGTGGTGAAGGGTGTGGGATAATAACGCAATGGACGCAATTTCTAGTCCCCGTGCTGGCATGGTGTAACTGTTTTTTACGTGAATTATATTTTTAAATAATTTTTTCCCCCTATTCTCTGTTATTAACATCACATTTGTTTTGTAGAAGAAAAAAATACTTTCATTTCCACTTCCCAATAATGTAAGTTGTAATACAAGCTTATCTTTTTTGTAAAATTACAAATATATAATTTGCAGATTTTGTGAGAAAACTAGTTCTACAAAGAATTTTCTTGGCAACAGAGTTTCCAAGAATTTTTCTTTGAAAAGAACAAAAACATTTTCACAATGTAGGGGCAGTGTAGTTTTTAAAAGGTTAACCATAAACAGCCAATACCGAAGTTTTCCTATTTTTTCTTGTTTGCTCAACTGACCTCACACAAGTTCCTTATTTTCAGTTATTCGCTGTACAAAAGTAAAAAGGAGTTCATCTTCAACGTCGAATGGAGAGCATAAAGACGACGGACTACCTGCAGTATTTACAATGGGCTCCAAAACACTTGTTTATTGATACGTTGCTCGTAGATCATGAAACATGCTAAATGTTGGACTCTTTAACATCGCATCAATCACCTATTTTTCGTAACGCCTTAGCAGTCACGCCGATAGAGGACCCAGCATGTAAAGGTCCCAACTGCCGTTGGCTGTGTATAACGCAATTAAGATACGTCAACTTTAGCTTAAAATGTATGTATCGTAAAGCAATAATAATTCACCACTAACTAAGTTAAGACAAAATTATGACCATGAAGATAGGAAATTTCCTTTTGGGTAAAAATATGTGAGCCCAGAGTGCGGACCTGCTTATGTTTTCTTTTTTAGTGGCCTGCCATTTGTCAGTTACTATATCGTTACAAAATGAAATTACTATTTTTTAACAAATCAGTTTTAAAATTTCTTCGTTGTCCTTCACACGACTGACATTTTTATTTTTGACTAATGAAGCTTAAAAATGTGTGTGTTTACTTGATTTAAAACCCTCACTAATTTTATGCATCCTGTAAACTACGATGTGTACTTTTAATACAATACTCTGCAAATAATAAATTTCTTTATTTATTGAAGTCACTGAGAAAACAATACAACCAATTGTGTTTGCATATTCAGTTTATAATAAAGGACTAGAGCAAAGTTTAAGAGAAATGGTAGTGATGGTTAGAAATGTATACCTAACTTAATTTGTGTATATGGCACTTTTATACAGAAGTATCGTGTATATAAGAAGTGTATATACCCACGCGCGTCTTACAAAACACACACACTCGTATTTTTACCTTAATTCGTATTATAGTGTAAACGCCAAAACTCTACAGGATCTATAGCATACAGGGTACAAGAAGCAATTATATTCCTCATATGAATCATATACGTATGAAAATCCTGGCTGATACAGAAATTAAAATATTCAACATTATATAAGTTAACTTCATTTAGAATTAATTATTAGACTTGCAGCCATGCCTATAAGTATTATCAATGTTAAGTTGTTAATATTACGCTACCTAAGTTACAAAGACTAGCTTTAAGCATGGAAAATATTTTATCAGAATAGCCATCATAGAATAAGAAATATTACTTAACTTCCTTTCAAACAAACATGTTCTATATAAACTTGAACATATTTACAGGGTCCGCGGTGGCTGGGCGGTTAAACTGCTCGCCTCCCACCAAGGCGAGCCGGGTTCAATCCCCGGCCGGGTCACTCCCAGAATCGCAAGTGGGAATCGTGCCGGACGATGCCGCCGGTCGGCGGGTTTTCTCGGGAATCTCCCGTTACCCCCCGCCCTTGCATTCCGATGCTGCTCTTTGTTCTGTCCACATTTCACCCTCATCGGCTCTCAAGATCTCGTTGTTAAGAGTCGTCCAAATATCTCAACTCGACTCAACTCATATTTGACAGGAGCGCAATATTTACTACAACGTTTTGAGCGCGTAAAAAATGAAAATAACTTTAGGCGGAGAATCACGTCTAATACTGAAAGCAAAGATATTGCGTAACTAGGACTTAAACAATGTAGTATTATTAAGAGTCCTTCCTGTTAAGATAACCATTTCAAACAAAAAGTTTTCTACTTGACGTTCCTTAGAGAATACTGGTGCGTTAAGAAATCGTAACAATGATATGTTTAATTTTTTTTTCTACCATGTATCACTACAATTTGCATTTTTTTAAAATAATGCAATATTATTTTATAGTTAATTTAGTTTATTTTTACGTGGGAGTTGTTTTCTGAGAAAGTTGCGTTGAATATTTTTGTTTCAAAGTCATATTTAAAACTGATGCATTGAGAAGAAATTTCTTTTTAACACCGATTCCTCATTTGAACTCCGTGGCCACAGGCTACGTCAGAACCCTTAACAGCCTTACATTTCGTCAAATGTTCAGCGTCGAAGAGGGTGCTTCATACTTGCCGTCTTCTTAGTCTCAATTTTACTAGTCAAGTTTCTACGAGAACCTGACCATAAAGTTTCGTCGACAGCCATCTGTTCCACGTGTTCCAAAATAGTTCTACAGAGTTCACGAGAGTGGGAACTCGCAACCACGGGCAGTTGTCTGGAAGCCAGGTTGATTTCACTGTTAAAGATAATCTACTAAAAAGAAGGAATTGTTTTGGCATCTATTATTAATATTTATTATAACAGGCATCGTATACAGCTATGGTTATTTTGCGGGATTAGAGGATAAGACTTTGCACAAAACTTCATAACAGCATTGTACCTTAAAAAAAAGTTAATAAGGGTGCTCCTGGATTAGAATGTTTTCTTTGAAAATCCTATCAAATCACAGATGTAGGTCATGTAGCTCTATATTCGTACTACTTTTTACTGTATCCGTAAATTTCGTTATGTATTCAAGCAAACCCTGTAAATCGAAAGACTGCAATATAATATAATGTATAATAAAACTCATAAATTATAAAACGCTAACATTTCTTATAGCTCCCACATACGAGATGCTGCTTAAAGGTCAAAATAAACTAAGTAAGGGGGTGAGTTTGCCGCAGACGTAAAAACTGTCACGTCTCTCATCAACACTTAAACATTTAATTGGAGTGCTTTGGTGTGCCGTTCAACCACATTACCATATCAGAGTTCCATGACGCTTTATATAACCACCTTCACATTCTGTGTTTTAATTATGTTATGGTTTATAATAGGGCCTGTATCATATCTGTCTAAATGTTCCCAGTTTGGGTGCGTTAACGGGCTCGAAAAGTGTGTTTGCAATACGCAACATGGCATTCTTTTTTTTCTTTACTTTCGACATTCAGAAGACACCTGAGGTGCTTACGTCACTAAATAACTCGTCATAAACATGGCTGCAACGAAAATTCACACTGTAACTTAAAAATTGACGCTCCGGATTGTGTCATTATCGTAACATAGATTTGAAAAATATTTTCCTTTTATTTTTGGACTTTTGGAATACGTCTTCTTGCCTACGTTAGCTTATCATTACGTGTTTATTAGTGGCCATCGGCTCATTATTTGAATGTTAATATCTCTACAGGTACTGGGTTCGAGTCCCATCTTGGTCGTGGATGTCTGTAGCGACGTTTTTAACTGTAAGTCAACGATTGATAGGTTACGTCGGTGCAAGCCATCTTCTTGACATTCGCCGTATTTTTGACGCCGTATATTGTTCGTAGGCGATCATGCAGAGGTAATTATTTCTGAGAACTTTCAAAGGTAATTTGTGAAACATGAAAACTCTCACCCCACGGGGCCACAAGTAGCGTTAGTTCGTGTGGTATAGTCTATTCACGGTTACTTCGCACTTTTCTGAAGCCCTGGTAAAGTTCTACTTCCGGGATATTCCTCCGCCTGGTGCAGACTAAGCTTAACTAAGTCTAGAAAATTACACAAAAGGACAACGCACCGAATTCGTGCGCACTCAGTTATAATAATATTTTGCATGAGAACTATTTCTTACTAGGTGCTACCAACACACATGTTTTCTCACTGTCTTTATTCATATTTATTGTAAATGAAGTATTTTAATTTATAAATAAAATATCATATAACTTCGGTTTAACGTAAAACAAGATACATTTATGTTAACAGAGATATAAAAAGGTTGTGATAAATGACATATTTAGGAAATAACTAAACACGTCGTACTTGGGGTGATTTTTCAAACGTTTGATTCAAAAGGTGTGAAGGAACCGTGAATAGACTACAGTTGCGTTCACTTGCCTATTATCCCAAGTAGTCCTCATGAAACTGTCTAGCTTTTCAGTTGGACGTCTTGATCTAATACATTGGAACACATTGTCTGACGCCACATGGGCAATGGCAATACNACACACATGTTTTCTCACTGTCTTTATTCATATTTATTGTAAATGAAGTATTTTAATTTATAAATAAAATATCATTTAACTTCGGTTTAACGTAAAACAAGATACATTTATGTTAACAGAGCTATAAAAAAGTTGTGATAAATGACATATTTAGGAAATAACTAAACACGTCATACTTGGGGTGATTTTTCAAACGTTTGATTCAAAAGGTGTGAAGGAACCGTGAATAGACTACAGTTGCGTTCACTTGCCTATTATCCCAAGTAGTCCTCATGAAACTATCTAGCTTTTCAGTTGGACGTCTTGA
This sequence comes from Clitarchus hookeri, assembly GCA_002778355.1. NCBI lineage: Eukaryota > Metazoa > Arthropoda > Insecta > Phasmatodea > Phasmatidae > Clitarchus > Clitarchus hookeri. Next base: position 40,365 of record NQII01006742.1, read on the forward strand.
TCTAATACATTGGAACACATTGTCTGACGCCACATGGGCAATGGCAATACNTCTAGCTTTTCAGTTGGACGTCTTGATCTAATACATTGGAACACATTGTCTGACGCCACATGGGCAATGGCAATACAGCGGTAAAGAAGTTGCAGGGGCATCAACGATAGCGCCCTGAGAAAAGTGAAAAGCGAAAATGAAATGTATACACGTAGGCCTATAGCTGAATAACTCAAAATAGGTTCGATAGAGATGAATCTACCACTGGAAAAAAAATCTTAAGAAACGAGGTCAATGCTACAAGTATGAAAATTATGTTATTCTCTCGTGACTGTATTGATGGCTGACATGTAATTTTAAGTGCCAAATGTGTAGTTGTCCTGGTGGTTCTCCGAGAAAAAATGTGGACTACTGGAAAAATTATTGGCATTGATTGTTAACAGACGAAGAAGAAAATAAGACACAATTACATTAATACACGTAAAGTTCCGTTTCGAAGTTTAATTTGCGAGCTACCAATAAGTGGTTCCGTTTGTAGTAAAGGTGAGTCGAAAGATTCACGAGGCACTCAATAAGTATGTCTTTACTGCTCATCGAAGCGAAACGAGGTGAGAACAGAGCAGCGACGTAATGAAACAGTAGTGGAAATGGTAGTATCCCGAGAATGGGGAAATTTGGGTGGCTCTTAACACCGAAGTCTTGAGAGCCGATGAGGGTGAAATGAGGTGAGAATGAAGCAGCGCCGGAATGCAAGGGCGGGGGAAACGGCAAATCTCCGGGAAAACCCGTCGACCAGTGGCATCGTCCGACACAATTCTTACTTGAGAAACCCGGTTCGCCTTGGTGGGAGGCGAGCAGTCTAACCGCTCAGCCAATGATGCCCCAGTATCCCGAGAAAACTCACAGACCAACTTCAACCCCCACCAGGTTTCCCAAACCTTTAAAATGGAGTGTGAACTGTCCGCGAATCAAAACCTGATCACCTTGGCGGTGGTCGAGGTAGTGGTGTTGGTGGTGGTATTATTAGTGGTGTTAGTAGGCGAGTGATTGTATTATTGGTGGTGTTAGTGAGTGGATGGTGGTATTATTGTTGATGTTAGTGGGTGGGTTGTGGTATTATATTGATGGTGTTGGTGGGTGGTAGAAGTGTTGGTGGGTGTTGGTGTTGGTGGTTGGGAGTGTTGGTGAGGGTGGTAAGGATGTTGTGCTGTGGTTGTGCTGGTAAAGCAGGGGTGGGGGAAATATGTCGCTAGGGTGAGCTTACATACGCCAGCAGCATTGTTCAGTATAAACAGCTGGGTCATTTCCTGCAGAGTAACAGTGCTCAGCATCTAAGAATTTCTATCCTTTCAAACCGTGATATAGACGTGGCGTAGTGAGTTAAAATTTTCCGAAATCTTAAATAAGAAGTTCTTCGCATTCTACTGTTTTTTATCCAAACATATTTAAACTATTTAATGGGCTGGATGAGTATTAAATACACTGACAAACTCCGTCTCCATATTCTTTACGAAAGATTACATACGACATATGGTCTACGATGCTTCGTAAGGATGGTATTTGCCGTGGAAGGGGGAGCTGAAACACGTGTTCATCGTAAATTCTACAGAAAGTATTTGAAATGGAACAATAGTAACCAGGATAACGTGTAGTTGAACGAATATCAGCAAACACAACAAAATTGGTCACTGCCATTAAATTATGTCATAAAGAAATTAAGTGTTGCAACCCTGTTATCGCATAAACTTCCATGATGCCTAAGCGTAATCGGGTTTCCGATGAAGGATTTTTAAAGCACACGTTGAAATTAACGACAAAGGCTGTATTTTGTTTTCACGCTTAACCCCACCGTTTGCGAGGAACTCACGCATAAAGGTCGCGCCCATTGCGTTACTGCACCTGGCACGCAAGCAACACGCACTACACTGTGTGTTGTCACTCCTACTGGGAAAGCAATCAAAATTACAAGTCAGTCGTTGCATACCAGTGTGTACGACAAGGGGTCGTAAACCTGCTGGTGTGCCCATTTGACTGCTACAGCACACACTCGCTCTGCGCTCACACAGGCGGTAGTGAACAGTGTGGCTGCATCGAGACCGCGAACCAGGCGTGCAGTTGTCTGTGTCTCGTGGCAACATGAATCAGCACACGTGGGCGGAGCTAGCAGACATGTACGGTGCAGAGCAGGGATCCGGCAGAAAGGCACGCAACATGTGCGCGGCTGCGTATCCCAGGAGGCAGTTGCCGCACCACTCCGCCTCTGCTGCCATTCGACCAGCGCCTATGGCAGACAGGAACAGTCGCCGAACGGAAACGTGATTCTGGACGCGGACGACGTGTGCGTACGCCACGGTTTGAAGAGGAGGTCCTCCTTGCTTCCATGGAAGAAGCGCCATCCACCAGCACCCGAGCCATTGCCCATGCAGTGGATGCCAGCCAAAGTACGGTAATGCGGGTTCTTTGCGAGCAGCGACTACCCCCGTAGCACCTGCATACGGTACAAGCGGCAGGTCCGGTCGACTACCATCGTGGGCTACAATTAGCTCGGTGGTACCTACAAAAGTGCAATACGCCCATAAGAACAAGGTTAAATTATCAAAGGAAAGACTTCCGGGAGAACTTCCGGGAGCAGTGCTGCACGTCCCATCTTGCAACTGACGTTCAAGGTCAAACCTGTTTTCGGGTGTGTTAAAGGGATCTGGGGTATGCAAATAAAATACTTATTACATCTTGCAATTTATTAAGCATAATACACATACTGTGCATGACCTAATACACGTGCTTTTAGCCGCGACGGTATTTTTAATACAGTAGCACACACGTCTGCGGAAGGTAACCCACACACCCGCATACGAAGTCGTCAGCGGTAGTTTCCTGTGAAATTGCAGTTGTTGTGCACGCCCATCTCATTGGGCCAATCCCATCTACTTGCACTACTTAACGCTGCTGTTTACCGTTGGGTACACACTACCGCAGCTCCTGGAGGATGTTCCACTTGACGGGCGGCTGTATTTGTGGTTTCAGCATGACGACGCCCCAGCACATGTTGGCCGGGATGTGCGAGCATATCCCGATTGCCGGATTGGTCCAGGTGAACCCATCGCCTGGCGCGCACGTTCGCCTGACATGACGCCTCTCGACTTTTTTTTTTGTTTGGGTAAATTGGTGTAAATTGGGTGATCGGTAAACTGAGTCAGAGTGGGAAAATAAATAAGATTATGAATTGATGTCACTCTTCTAAACTAAGCCTGTTGTGGTCGTGGAGATAGCGTGCCGATCTATCACCGTTGTGACCCATGTTTGATCATAATGTTTCGGTCATGAGATCCACACCAAATATTCCCAACGGTCGGCGGATTTCTCCGTGTGTTTCCATTTCCTTTACNATGTTTCGGTCATGAGATCCACACCAAATATTCCCAACGGTCGGCGGATTTCTCCGTGTGTTTCCATTTCCTTTACCGATACTATTTTTCCTTAATTAATCGCAGATTGAGATACATTTTGACACATGAGGGTTTTTTTTAAGGTGCACAGTGCAAAGCTATATATTTTATTCGAAGTGAAATCAGTTTACCTTTAAGTTAACCTCGAGTAATCAAAATTTATTCAAAAGAAAATACTCAATCATGATAGCATAACTGTTAACTTAATATTTGGTTAGCTTTGCATTTTTTGTTTCGCTTGATAAATGATTACACAGAATGGGGCGGGAATCCTACCGACAAACTTCGTTAGGTGATCCTTTAAATAAAATCGCGAGGGAAATATGTGGGACACATTTTACCTAAACTGGGTATTAAGAGACATGCGAGAACTTGACAAATCGATTTTTTTACTGTATTATTGCAAAATATCGAGAAAAAAAGTGAATTCAAATTATAGTTCTCCAGAAAATATTTTTTTGAGATACTCAAACTAATAGCAAACTACCATTNTAAATAAAATCGCGAGGGAAATATGTGGGACACATTTTACCTAAACTGGGTATTAAGAGACATGCGAGAACTTGAAAATCGATTTTTTTACTGTATTATTGCAAAATATCGAGAAAAAAAAGTGAATTCAAATTATAGTTCTCCAGAAAATATTTTTTTGAGATACTCAAACTAATAGCAAACTACCATTNAAAAAAAGTGAATTCAAATTATAGTTCTCCAGAAAATATTTTTTTGAGATACTCAAACTAATAGCAAACTACCATTAACAATCGTACCTCTGCTGTAGTGAAAATAGCAGTGGTGGCCACCATCTTATTGCAGAAAGTATTTTTACCGTCAGAATATATGAATGTTTGATGGTGGTTTATCGAGCAGCATGACCTAATTAACGAAAATGCTCACCTTGTTGTGACTGCCCCGGACCTGCTATTTTCGTTTCAGGCACGTAGGCAACACCAATGCTTCCTGTCGTCAGATAAAAAAAACAGGCAGCTTCAGTATGTAAGCTAATTAATGTATATAATTCACAGTAACTTTAAAAATTCCCATTACCATGATCTTTGCAGTGGGCACAGCAGTAGTCAATGGACGAAAGAATGTAGTATTGCCTACTTACTAGGCGCTGTATCACTGTAACAGAAAATGTGTGCGCGTTTTACACGAAAACGGTGGGTCCTAAACAGTTGCAACAAGAAACAGTATTTGTTCATTATATCATAATGTCCAATAACAAGCTTCAATNACGGTGGGTCCTAAACAGTTGCAACAAGAAACAGTATTTGTTCATTATATCATAATGTCCAATAACAAGCTTCAATAGATCATAATTACTGACGGCAAACAAGTTGTATGCTACGAAAGGGTGGCCACCCCTGTTATTTTCATTACGGTGGGAGGTGTTAGTCGTAGTTTGCTTTTAGGTTGAAGTTCCAAGTAGCATAAAACAATGTTCAGAGAATATCGACTTGATTTCACTTCGTTTGTGATATTACGTAAATATGCAATTGAAAAACTCGATATTCAGTGGCTTACATTCCCTTAATATTAACTTTGAGTTTAAAGTGTCCCATCTATTTCCCACTCGAGTTTGCATAAGGAATAGCCTCGCGAAGATTGTAAGCCGAACGCGATTGGCAACTGAACCGTTTGGAACGATGCCACGTACAAATAAATATGGAACAAGTTCATGGGTAAACAAAATACAAGAGATATAGATGGTAGACGAACACAACTATTGCCTTGTATCCGTGGCAGACGAAGAAAACAGTATTTTGTGAAATTTGTACGATAAACACTTCAGCCACTAAGGTATTAAGTAGAGAAATTTTGTCACGTGCGTTGTAATAGCTATGGGACATAGGGCCAAATTAAATAAGGATTGACTGATATAACTAATGAGCCTACTTTCCTCGACATGGGTGAAAATATTTGTTGATAGAGTTCTTAAAAGATTAGGTGGAAGGTAGGCGTTGACAGCATTAGAGATGAAACCAGGAGCATAAGTAACAGTCGTTAAGCAATTACAAAAACAAACCTGCCTTTCCCGGGAATTGAACCCAGAAAACCTCGTAAAGTTAAGCTAGCGTGCAATCAACTGCATCATGGGGGTAGGATTCGGAGAGTCAGCATCGTATGTAATCAATCTAATGTTTTGAAAGATAGGGTTCACTAACCGGAAATATTTTCACCGCCATCATTTTAAAAATAAGAGTCTGAGCCACTTAAAACACGTACGTTTACATGGACTACTGTAGCGCTACTTGAGTAAATAATTTGGTGGAAATCAGTTGATTGGTCCCCGATATTTTGCGTAAAAACCTTATTTTCTTAATTGGTGCTATCTACAAAATTGCCTAAAAAAAGAGGCTATGTAAACGATGCCTATAATATATACTGACAGCGTTAAAAGTTAGGATCAATTTGGTTAATTTCTTAAACAGATATCTCAAACTTATAAAATGTATATACGGCAGCCATTTTTAAAATCAGCGTTTCATCCCACTTAAATCACGTAACTTTACATAGCCTTCTGTAGTACTAATGGTGTGCAAAATTTGGTGGAAATCAGTAGAATTGTTCCCGAAATATGGCAAAATGTTCAATTTACTATTTGGCAAAAAGGCCGGCAAAAGAGATCTCTGTATACATAACTGATGCTTCTAATGAATACTCTTGGCGTCCAAAGTTTGTATAATTGTGTTTAATTGTTTCATAGATGTAACAAACCCAAGTAGCAAAAGTCAGTTGGCCCACTTGTGCAAATCTGCTTCTACACGAGCAGCCCACAAACTAGTTTCCATAATCAGTCAGCCTCTGGACGGCACCCGCAAATGCTTGTGGCCCACGTGATGCCTCTTGACTGTTGTGCGCAGTTGGCCACATCTGGGCCACTGCTCAGATAACGTCCATGTAACAAAATACAATCTGCCCATAAGTGGCCCTCTTCTGCGTAACCAACTGTACCCCGGGCATGTCAGCACCATCAGTGGTCCATGAGTGGCAGTAGTGGCCCACTGGCTTACTGCTTCTGGCCTACTGTAAGTTAACCACAAGTCGTCAGCCAACTGTTGGCAAGCCACTTGTGGCCCAGCTATTTGCCACTTACAGCCCGGTTATTGGCAACTTGTGGCCCACTTAAAAGCAGTTTGCCATGCATTTTCAAAGTCAAAAAGTAATTATGTTTCACCCAAATAAAACTTATTTATTTAATACTTTTATGATCTTCAGCATTATTAAAATGCTAAATAATTTTTTTTATGTGTAATGCTTTGCAGGTTTCCAGTCCAGAAACTATTTTTTCTGTTGCTAGTAATGTCACGTAATAATTTTAATTCATATATGCATGAAAAAAAAACATAAAGTGAATTCACATATGATATTTGATATTTCACAGACGGCATTCCCTAAATGGCCCATGAAATTAACAGTAATATTTTCCCTAGCAGTAACAGTTGGTATGGCATAAAAGGCACATAAGCTTGCTGATAATGTTCCTTCAGTAATAAGCAACAGTTGGCATATCACAAAAGGCCTCTAAGCATGCTGCTATTATGTCCCCAGAAGTAAGGAACAGTTAGCATGCCATAAGTGGCCCATTAGCATGCTACTATACACTGAAGAGCCAAAAAAAACTGGTATATGCGTGCTTATGCAAATAACAGAGGTATGGAACCAATCAGAGTAACGCGATGCGGTCAGCAGCTAGATCGATTACTGCTGCTACAATGGCAGGTCATCAAGATTTAAGTGAGTTTGAACGTGGTGTAATAGTCGGCGCACGAGAGATGGGACATAGCATCTCCGAGGTAGCGATAACATTTGGATGTTCGCGTACGACCATTTCACGAGTGTACCGTGAATATCGGGAATCCGGTAAATCATCAAATCTTCGACATCGCTGTGGCCGGAAAAAGATCGTGAAAGAACGGGACAAACGACGACTGACAAGAATCATTAAACGTGACAGACGTGCAACCCTTTCTCAAATTGGCGCAGATTGGATTTGTGGAATGCCCTGCAGGATTCATGGTGTGAATTGCCTCCTGCGTACCTTCAGACATTAGTCGAGTCCATGCCACGTCGTCTTGCGGCACTTCTGCGTGCTCGGGGGGCCCTACACGATATTAGGCAGGTGTACAAGTTTTTTTTACTCTTCGGTGTATTTCCGCGGCAGTAAGTAACAGTTAGCATGCCTTGAGTGGCCCACATGTTTGCTGCTTGTATGTCCCCCGCAGTAAACAACAGTTGGCAAACCATAAATGGCCCATTAGCTTGCTGATAATATTTTCTCAGCAGTAAGTAACAGTTGGTCTGCCGAAAATTTCCAATAAACTTGCTGCTAATATTTTCCCTGTAGTAAGTAACAGTTCGCATTTCGTTTGTCGTATGCTTATGTGGATTCTGTTGAAAGCTAGCAATCACTGTGAAAGCATTGGCTCATATTACGATTATTTAAAATATCTGCAATTTTACTTTTGTTTATGTAACTTGATTGTCAACCATATAAGAAATGCCAACAGTCATAAATTATAATGTTTGCCAACACTGCCAACATTTGGCCAACTGTTAACTGCTTGTTGTTTGCTACTTAGGTATTAATTTTAATTTGTTAAATTAATCGCATTAAAGAAAAACCTGTGGCACCTAAAACGTGTTTTTTTACATACCCTACTTTAGCACTACATGCTTGAAATTTTAGTAGGAATCGGTTGATTGGCACTTGAGATATGGTTATAAAACTCCATTTTTTCATGCGACGATCTTCATAAATGGAGGACAAGAAGGTTATGTATCAGCACATTCGATTATTGTCATAGATACAGTATACAAAGTAAAGTTAAAATTGGTTACATAGTTTCTTAGATATAGCACACTAAACTAAATTTTTTTATAGCCGCCATTCTGAAAATAAGTTTATTATACTCTTAAAATATAAAAAAATTATTATAACTTACCACAGTACAACTTCTTCGCCAAATTTGGAACAAATCATTGATTGTGTCCCGAGATGTGACCCAAAAAACTTCATTAATTCATGTAGAGCTATCTTACATAATGGCGGAGAAATGAGGCTCTGTATAGACAAATTTGATTGATATAATAGAAACTGCCAGCATACAAAGTTAATTTGAAGTTTGTTTCTCATTTTTATAGATATAACATACTGAGGTTAAATGCTTGTGTGGCTTCCATTTTAAATATAAGTGTCTGGCACACTGACAGAATATCAGTTTACATGGCCTGCCGTAGTGCTAATTGTTTGCCAAATTTGGTAGATATCTGCAGGTTTCTCCCGGAGATATGACATAATTTTAATTAGTCATGTGATACCATTTTACAAAACGGTGAACAAAAAGGACATTGTGTGGACAAATTTTATGGCTGCAATATACTGCCAGCATAAAAAATTACGTTCTAATTAATTACGTGGTTTCGTCGATATAGCATTCAAAACTAAAATATCAATAAGGTCGCTATTTTGAAAATAAATGTCTGGTCTACTTAGAAACATAATATGATATTAACATTTTACATCACCTGCCGCAGTACTGCTTTTTTGCCAAATTTGTTAGGAATCGGTCAATTGTTTCTCGAGGTATGACATAAAAACTTTACTTGTTCATGTGGCGCTATCTATCAAAATGGAGGACAAAAGAGGTTCTGTGTAGTCTTACTTGATGTTTGTTATATAGACTATACTCTCAGCATACAAAGTTAAGTTGGAATAGATTATATATTTTTGACGATGTAGCATATGCTAAAATAGCTAGATGGCCGCCATTTTGAAAATAAGTGTTTGACTTACTTAAAACAACTTTGTAAACATCACCCGCTGCAGTACTACTTGTTTGACTAATTTGGTGGAAAGTGTTAAATTATTTCCCGAGATATGACATAAAACTTTATTAATCCATGTAGTGCTGTATTACAAAATGACATACAAAAGTGGTTAATACTTGACATTCGAGTGCTGATTCAGAAGTCATGGCAACTATTGTTTATCTCTCGAAAATTACCCAACACGGTAAATGTACTATGTACAGTTGAAAGTGTACGACATGTAGGTTTTAAAGGTGACACCGCATGGCGTATGGATGCAGGAATGTCCGGCAAAGAACAAAGACAAACATGTCTGCTTGAAATCACCGTTTAATTGATATATTCTAGTACAAACTGTGTACACTCATGTGAACGGGTACGTGTCGTACGTGTACGAGCTGTTTCACATCCTTCAAAGTAGTCTCCGAGGTTGTCCACGGTTCGTTGCCAGCGATGAGGCAGACATCGTCACGGCATTTCGACGAGAGGTGGCGCACATTGACGGATCTCATGCAGCCGATGGTATTTCCCGTCAGCCTATTTTATCCAACTTGCTTAGTGAAATAGTAAATGATAAGACTTACTGAGAAAGCAGAAAGAATATTACTTTTTACTTCCTTGTTTCTTTCGATGTGTCCACTGAAATGAAAACTTTTATCCTTGTGAACAAAGTTTGATCTGTTAAAGTGACAACTTGAGAAATACGTATGTATAAAGCAGTAAAAATATTTTTTTTTTTTACTTTGTAAACACGTTAGTAATTATTTGAAGCACAAATATGAAAAACATCAGACTCCAAAACTTTCAATTTTCATTTTTGTATTCCAGTTGACACTATGTGGTATTATGAACCACTTACAGAAAGGATTAAACCCAACTTCAATGGAACGTGTTAAAACACTGCATCCTAAGTACAACACAGTCGATTGAAAGTTGGATTACTTTCATTCTCCATGCTCCTTTCTCTGCGCTGCTGTTAACAATCTCGTATAAAAAAAACAACTGAATGCTATGTTTAGAAAATAGCTTCTACTGATAACAGTCATTACGACGATGTTTATTCAAAGATAATAGTTAAAACCTCAGCGTGAAATGTAAAAAAAAGCAGGTGCAGATTCAAGGACAACTAGTGCTGTGATTACAAAGGTGTTCTTAAACCTGCTACAAAAACAGGAACAAAATGTTGGTATTTAAATTGAAAGCAAAATTAATGGGGTCTTCCACAGATTCTTTCTGCTAACGTCTACGTATTGTGAACTGCAGTAATGTGGTGGCTTCTACGTACCGTACCACATGTAATATCTGGAATAAACAACAGACGGCCAGAAAAAGAGTACTCCTGATTTAGTTTTGAATTCTAGACGGCCATAAGGTCCTGGTTGATGTATTTGATCCCTCCCAGAAAAATTCAACGCCGACACTGGTAATGTGAAAAAGGAACGAGGAAATGTTTTAATGTATTTATTCTGAATGAGAGGGTATAAATTGTGGCATTTTCGTGTGTGTCTGAGTGTGTCCCCTTAAAAATATCGAACCCGTGAACTAAATTTTACCAAACTCTGCACGTAGGTACTTCCGCTATTTTGGAAGATAGTAATACATAAAAACATACACAAAAAAATTGTGTAATACAACAAAAAGTGTTTTAAAATTTACTTCCGGAAGAGTTTTTAGTAATATACAAGTTAATACTTGTAAATATCAAAGTGTCAGAATTACTGCAAGAATTATTCATTAGTTCTACAAATCCTGTTTTTGCGCGAGTACAAATTTAACAGGTTTGCAACCAAATTTTTATAAAAGTAGTGAAATTTGAATTTGTACGAAAAAAATTCTATTCTGTTTACAATTTTTTTTTTTTTTTAACAGCTTTTACATCATATCTCGAAAACTACTCACTATATCCCTGCCAAATTTCGCAGGCTACTAATACTAAGGTAGGTCATGTAACCATTTGCGATTTAAATGAATAAGTAACTTATTTTTAAAAAATAACGATCATTGCAATATTTTAGGTTAATTTGATATATACGCCATGCCATTTAACGAATTTCGAACAACTTTCTACTCTGAAAGTATTACCTACAAGCATTAAAAGTATGCTAACATGTAGCTTATTTTGTCCACCATTTTGTAAGATAGCGCCTCTTTTATGTCATGTCTCGGAAAATTATCAACCTATTCCCACCAAAATTTTGCAAACCGGTATTACTATGGTGAGCCGTGTAAACTGATATGTATAATATGGTTCAGAAAATTATTTTCATAATCATGATAATTATAAATATTTTATTTTAACGCACATTTTCCTGTTATCTAATTCTTACAATACGACCTACTTCATCAAGTTTGTTCACGTAGGTATGTAGAGCAAATTAGACTAATTAGATCATTGGTAACTGCTTGTATATTTTGATAAATGACTAGATTCTTTCTAAGGAATTTTTGTATGTTAACTTGAATATTTTTGTCAACAGCCAACAAAGATTCTTTTTTTATTAACATTAGTTTTGTCTAAAGTTGTTATGTCATATTGTAAATTTTCTTTGACTTGCAACAAAGTGTTCCTGTGGCATATGTTCATTTTAATGGTTCAAATCAATCACTTACCCCAGATAAGAGAATCATTCAAAAATCACAAAAAAATATATATTTCTGGGTGTAATGCTTTGGATTGTGATATTGTGTTTCTTTTTTAAATTTTATATACAACTTTGCCCTACTCCTTTCTTATGTTTTACTTACACTCAGTCTAACTTATTTGCAAGACAATATATTAATTACTATTTTATAATTTTTTTTATATTTGAAATATTTTAGATGTAAAATTTTATTGACTAGTAGTCTCGTCCAAGTGTTTTGCCCCTTGCACCAATCAACCTGGGTGGTCGTAGTAATTCATCCACTGACATTCTAAATACTTTGTGGGGTCTAGTCAGATGTTTTAACATAAGAGTACATTGGTGTGCAAGAATTAAGGAAGGACGGGACAAATTAGCATATATATATATATATATATATATATATATATATATATATATTGCGTCACGTAGCAGTGTTTCAAGTAAGTAAAAAGCATGCCATAGCATCGTCGAGATGTAAACGTATGGGGAACGCGAACAGCACTGCCCAAGAAAGGAATCCTAAGGATTCAAAGGACCTTTATTCAAACTTTGGTCCCGAGCACAGCAGGGCAGAAGACATAAAAGTCCATGTAAAAGGGGGCAGGCATGAAAAATACGGACCTCAGTATGGAATGTGATCACCCCTGACTGCGATGTGGGATTTGCGTTGGTTGTTCATGCTCAGTATGAGGTCGTCGACGAGTTCTTGACGCATCATGGTCCATTCCTCTCGTAGCGCCGATCGCAGTTGCGGAGTCGTCGTCGGCGGCTGGCGACGTGCTGACAGGCGTCTCCCGACAACGTCCCACACATTGTTAGACTAGATTTAGATGCGTGCCAGTCCGTACGGCAAATATCTTCACTCTCCAACAGCTGAACGACAAGTGCTGTACAATGATATGTAGCATTGTCGTCCATAAGGGTAACTAAGGGCCCGCAACACCCCGGGAAAGACGCGCGTGAGGAGGATGAACATTGGTACAATAGCGTTCACAAGCAACTGAACTTTCCTTGAATGATGTGAAACTCTGTACGGTCTCCAAGCTTTGCGTCTCCCCAAACGAGGAACTCCTCGATTGCGAACCGGTTGCCACTCGACCCCATTGCTGAGCTCCCATATCCCTGCGTTCCCGGCACCACAGCGAACGCCTTCTGCGATGGGTAGGTGTCAATGGCACACGTCGCGGAGCGAACAAACCACCTGTGTGCAGTCTCCTGGCCATGGTAAGATGCTATGCCGGGAGTCCAGTAGCCCGTTATAGTATATGTCCATTGGTCTCATGATTTCATTACTGTCTTTCCTCGCCTGTAGGATAACACACCGGCCCTCCGTCGTCATGGTTTCTCGTTGATGACCACTACTAAACCTTCGTGTACCTGTTCCTGTCTTTCGGAAAAGCCGTTCAAGGTCGTGTCTCGATGCTGTGTGCGATCCCGAACTCCCCGGGCCACGCAAGTCCACGCTTCGACCTTCCGCCAACTTACCAATGATTTTTTACCCCGGGCAAAGTCATCCGGATGTTGTCTGCAGGATAGTTTGTTGGCCATATCAGACTTCAGACGACAACTCGACGTCGTTCAACCTGATGTGCACTGCGCAGTGGCTTCCAGCGCAATGCTGAGCAATTGAGTTGCTTCAGCCTAACACGATGCTGAACGTACAACAAGCTCGCGTTTTATACAAGTTGACACTTCGCACACAACCACAGTACGTCATGCTGCGTATATGCGAAGGCCCGGACCCTAGGCGATCTCCTGATAGGTCTTGCCGTTATGTTAATTTCTCCACCTTGTCCTTTATATTTGCTCATCAGTGTCTTTNTGCACTGCGCAGTGGCTTCCAGCGCAATGCTGAGCAATTGAGTTGCTTCAGCCTAACACGATGCTGAACGTACAACGAGCTCGCGTTTTATACAAGTTGACACTTCGCACACAACCACAGTACGTCATGCTGCGTATATGCGAAGGCCCGGACCCTAGGCGATCTCCTGATAGGTCTTGCCGTTATGTTAATTTCTCCACCTTGTCCTTAATTTTTGCTCACCAGTGCCATTTTTTAACGAAGTTGTCTGATTTATCTGCGTGCTATGGCTGCTGTGAAGAATTTTTACTTTCTAACATACTTATTTCGTAATGGCACTACATTTCTTTTCAACTTCCTGTTGAGCCGTCACTCATAAGGTCTTTCAGAGTTTTAGAGACCATGCATAAGCCAAGAAGTCACATTAACAAAGAAAGGACGCGAGGGTGCAATGATTCGCAATCGAAGGCCGACGCACTTCATTCTACGTGCACAAACAGATTATTAACCTGTTCGGAGCCCACCATGACCTTGGAGGCCTATTTATGTATAGCCTTTCCGTGTATTACCTAGCCATATAAATTTTAACACACATAGGTGTTAAGTAATACTTTACGCAGCATCGCGCAAATTAATCCCGTGATTCTGAAACAATTTTCCGTTTTTTTTTTTTTTATTATATTTCTTGGACCTTGAGATGATGTCTGTCACTTATTACAATAAACTTATATTTTAACCTACTTTAATTTATAAGCACAGGTGTTGCAAATGAGAAAATGTTTGATGCGCACTGCACTTGAGCCGGCAGAGTACGTGTTTTGTTGCCAGGACCAACTGCATGTTCGGCAACAGTAATATGAATATTGTCGTGCTGACTATTGGCTTACAGTGAACTCATACACAAAATTAAAATATGCCTAGTGTGAACAGAGAAAGGCGAAGCAACAATGGCGTCCAAACCTATATGATTACACTCTATAGGCTGTCCACGGTAAAGTGCGCTTTTTCTAAATCAACCTTCGAAAAAAATCGCTTCCCATAACTGCGTGTATTTTAACTAAAACACTGACTAGCAAGCTGTCTGTTAAGTTGGCAACGAGACTTGGGAAATAGTCCCATATTTTAACGTCGTATTATACGTATGACTTTTAAATTAATGGGCAAGGTAGCTATTTTATACATATTTTCTGTTTGTTTTATTCACGTAATTGTAAGTATAGGCGTATCAGTAAACATATTTACATTTATAAAAATTTCACAGTTATACTTGAATGGCGCCTGAATAAAGTGATGTGATTTATGACAATGTTAATTTTCCATGTGGCGGAAGGATAAAAATGGGAGAAGGAAATGAGATCCTAAGCAAGGCTTTCCAAAGTGCTCACTTTACCGTGAACAGCCTATATCCTCACAGGTAGCACCAAAAGTGGAGTGCTGACCAGGTACGCCAATAGATAGCACCGTGAATCATATTAAATTAAACTTTTATTTTTGCCTTTCTCCCTCCGGGCTAGCGGCTGAACCTCTCCCTTTGCTAGTTAGCAGAACAAGTACAAATGGCTAGTCGGATGCAGCAAACGTGATGGAAGCAGCATTCGTCGAGAGGTGTTCATCCCACCTACTGCCCTCTGACGTTCCCTGGTCCAGAGATGAAACTCGTAACTTATAAAAGAAGTATGATCTACCTCTCAGTTGCCCAGAGGGAAGGTTATCGGACATTGAGTCACGCAGTGTACATTACTGACCAAAAACATCCTTCCGGGGCGTTTCGCACACAATTATGTGCACTGGGTCTGAATGTGCTAAGTAAAATTAATTCAGCTTACCATATTACATTCGGAAAGATTGCCTTACCACTCTAAAGTAGACTAAATTCTTTTGTGTATACAGTATAAACTACTAAGAAGCTTTTCGTTATACCCTCAATAAATCGCTAGTCCTTTAGAGATAATAGAAAAGAGCTATTTTTTTTTTATTTCTCTCTGCGGATTATTTTGTTATCCGTGTTAAAATTACATGGTTGCAGCACCCCAACCAATCAGAGCAGAAGTCACTAGCAGCCAATACGAGCGGTTCACTCCGCTTCTGCATTACCTGTGTTGTCTGTGCCGCAAAATTCAAGCCGACCTCGGCTCTTTCCGTGAAGTAAACTTCGGTGCGTGGTTGTCAAGGCAACCAAAATGGTAACCATAAAAGGTGATGTTTTTAAGGTTATGGATTACAAGTAATGTGAGGGTAAGACGATCTTTGAGGGAGGCATGGGAACAAATCTGCAGCAATAAAGGGGTTTGCAAAAAGTTGGTGGAACATCTCAACATTTTCAAGGTGCAAGTGCCGAACGAAGCGAGAACGTAACTTCAGTTTCCAGCGGTTGGTAGTCAGATACAAACAGAGCTTGGCATTAGCACAGGAAATGCAAAAATTTTAGTTACGTTTTAATTGCTGCCAACTGAAATTCACTTAGCTCGCTCTGTCTGGTCGGCATGATCTGTAGATTTGTAAATCCACCTTGAGAGCTTTCAAATGTCAAAAAAAGTTTGTACATGTTTATAATATCTTATATGTTTGTAATATAGTCTTATCAAATAGCAGTCTGATGGAAGCTTGAAAAAGTGGTGAAGTAATTTACAGAATTAATAAAGAGAATTGTGAGAAGTTTACAGTTAATTATTTCCCACGCGAATTTAAATATTGTACATAATTTACATATATGAGTAGAGTTCAAAATAATTGTTTAGTTGCCAGAACACAAACAATAAATTTCAAGGAAATTCATTATATGGTTCGCTTATGGTTACATTTGAATTTTACAAGAAATTCTATTTAGAAAAAAGCATATGTTAAACCGTAATTCAAAAGGCATTAACATGCTGAATTTCAAAGAAATTTCTTTGTGGAGTTAATACTTCAAGAAAATTGTCATCTGAAATCAAACTTTGAGTTTAAATAAATTCCTGAAATAAGATATTTTAGGTTACAACCATCATTACTGTAATAAAAAAGTAGTAAAGAATTTTTTATGATTCTGTTTCTTTATCAAATTGCAAATGATAGATACCAAGAAACGTAAAAATCCTCAAACACTACGAAAAACCTGAGGCACCTGCAGACCCACAATGCGTCATGCTGGCATGGCGAGGAAGCTACACTGTTTGCAGTTTACTCTCGGCCTCCGACGTATTTGTCTTCAGCGACGTGACGTCTATGAGACGCCCAAACGTTTGGCGTTCCCTTACAAAAAAATATATTCAGAAGCTTGTGTATATACATTCCTTTTTGTAAGTGGAAGCCGTGTGCCAACTATCTCCACGCAGAAGTGCGGTGCAGAATGCCAGCAGCCGAGCTGATCCTTTCTCTGTTCTTCGTCCCTCTGCCGATGCCAAACGCCCGGCCAGGACGGCGTTTGGTCCAGGGCGTGATGCGGGGAGCGGGGTGGCCGGCAACTCGAGCACACCAGCCTCTCTGCTCGCTGTTCGGGTGCGCGGTATGCCAGCGTGTAGGCCGTTCACGATTAACTGAGCACTTTTGAAATCAACCTTTGGAAAAAGCCACTACAACTACCTGAATGTATTATAACGGTCACACTGAGTGGCATGCGCCCAGTAAAAATGGCAACGA
Source organism: Clitarchus hookeri (assembly GCA_002778355.1). Lineage (NCBI taxonomy): Eukaryota > Metazoa > Arthropoda > Insecta > Phasmatodea > Phasmatidae > Clitarchus > Clitarchus hookeri. The sequence continues at coordinate 57,659 of NQII01006742.1, forward strand.
CCCAGAGAAAGTAACTACTTTTCGTATCGTTTCATTAAAAGTGTTAGGCAAACATTTGTGAATGCTGAAATTATTTATTTGCTTCCTGTTTTTTTTTTCTAATGCACATAAAGGTGAGAATCAGACAATTTTGTAAACTATTTACTTTTATGATAATTTCATCATGTTACTTAACCGATGCATGAATAAAATGGTCAGGCTCAAGTTAAATGTTCATAAGTTAAAATAATACACAATATGCATACGACTATATCTCAAGTGCGGCTTTCAAAAGTGCTCAGTTTACCGTGAACAGCATTTACATGCAGATAACTACAACCAAATCGTCTATCGTTGCGTCTCAAAGCGAGTACGGCGTGTGACGGTACTGCAAACAGGAATATGTAAAAATATACATATGTATAATAATAGATTTTGGTCTCATCCACTATGTTAAATTTTCCATTTATGTACCATAACCTTTCTTTTTCTTCAATAAAAATAACTAAATATTTCTTCTTAAAGCACTTTTATATTTCCCAAATGCGTCCAAATGTAGTCGCCAATTTTTGTCCACGGATTATCTCGTAATTTTTAAATGGCAAGAATGTACTGATAATTTTAAAATTATGCTGCAGTAGTTGCGTCATAATTCCTTGATAAAATTTTAGAAAATGTTTTTTTCTACATCGTAATGTATATTGCCAGGGAGGTATAGGTGTAGCTTCGAAATAAAGTGTCCGTAAACAAATGGAAAAGTTTAAAAACTAGTATTTCAGAATGGCATGTGAGGCTAAGCCTTATTCAGTAGGGTTTCTTTTAAAACTAGAAATGTCTATTATTTCTGTGTAGGATGCGGGGAGGAAACGTCGGACCACCTTTTCATTAACTTGGGCAAGGACCTGCGAAATGACGCGTTCCCAAGACAAAAGATTCCATTACGCCACTGTTTGTAAGCACGGAGTCTAAAAACCAGTGGTTTTAAGGCATCTGTGCTCAGAAGGTTTCTTCATATTTATTCTTTCTGTGTATAACCGTTTAACGTAAAAACCCAAATTTCCGTTTTGTTTTTTTGTGTACTTTTTCAACGTTTTAAATGCGGTTGCGTTACGGAACCACGTCACTAACACGCGCATCTCGAAAAACAAGTCCGGCGTCAATAAACTATACAGGGCGTGAAGAGAACTGAAGAGAAGATATGATAAAGAATACACGGTTGCTTCACAGCTACTGCCAATAGCTTCTTACTGCTGAAGTTCCAGTGTCAAGCCCAAATCGCTGAAGGGCCGAAAATTCTTTGCCCAGGGATACTCACGCGAGAAGTCTGGCGGTTACTGTCGTGGGTGTAGGGGTTTTATTGGGGCAACTCTCTTCATTCTGCCTCTAATCCATTTCACCTCACTTCACCACGTGCTCTCTTCAGACCGACTGGGAAAGATAAAGTCTGCCACTCTTACAGCCTCGGCGTGTCCCATCAACGAGATGCGGCCTCGAATTTACAGCTTGCCCTTTATTACACGCGGATTTTTTTCACAAGAACAAATTTCCTTATTTTGCGGGGAAGCGCATATACTGATAGCTACACCGCGCAGAAAATTCAAGTGCAAAATGTTGAGAGGCATCAAACTGTTACCTGCCTGATCAACCAAACGTGTCAGGCCGTCGTGATACGACATGACTGGCGTGCATCTGACGAGAGGTCGTGTGTTCAGTTCCGGCTGATTGCAGTGGTAATGGTTCCCAACGTGTTTTCCCACCACAATTAGTCCATGGGAAAAAGCAGTTCAGTTCTGTCAAATGTGTCCTCCCGTTTTTACTTACGTATTAAAATGTATTAGAGGCGTTGGAAAGCTCTTAAATCATTTGTATAAACATAATTATAAAATTTCGATCGTATCTGCGGTGATTCTAGAAATGTCAAACAATAATGAACTATTTAGAAGCAGTAGCGAATGTTAGGACTTATTAAACGGTTAGTTGGTCTGTACTTCGCACAGTCGCCATGAACATAGCAGCTGTTTATGGTTATATGGGTTTGGAAACCCCCACCCCAACCCTTTTCCCTGAAATTTCAAGGACCTCTATGGACCCCCCACCATGAACTTATTTTATCTCCCACTTGGATTTATCTTTCTTTGGTACTGATAACTGTTTCTCGTTGGAAAATGCTTGGTATTTATTTGCTATTAAGCTAGAAATTATTTCCAGAATTAAAATTTATTTACAACTATTAATTATTGTGGTTACAACATGACATAGGAAGACTTATAAACAGCAAACTTATTGGGGATCCCGAACATTCGTCGAGAAACAAATTACTCTTTCTGCGACTTTGTTCATAATAAATTATTTACTATAAAGCCACGGACTTTTTTTTTTGAGAAGTTCGCTTTGCGTACGATTGCAAATCATTGTAGAAACAAAGTTAGCTAGACTTCGGAACCGTGAGATTAATCTGGACTTCCGACACTCGCTGGGGAAAAAACTACGCCCTAGTTCACGCAGCCAAGCTTCAAATACTCGAGTTTGTATACTAATTAATAGTCATGTAACTGTAGGCCTCAGACGTCTCCATTGCTTATAGTATTCCTCATCACTACCTGCATCACACACACACACATTTGCACAGATACGTAAATTAACGAGGAACGACCAATCACTACTAGCCAAATCACTGAATTCGTGACTTACACTCAGAGAAATGTTTGTGCGATACAAAAATTCCAATTGTAAATATTTAAACGAACCTGTATGTGCTCTTATGAAATATGTATTTGCCTGATTTAACAAAACTGGTGTTGCCAAAATGCAGAATACCCATTGCAGTTGAAGAAACACCCCTTTTTTGCGTCAATTAACTCTACTTGAGAGCAAAATATTTTATTGATACAACTCTATATGTTTTTATTGGCAGAGCCAATCTTTTCTCTGAGTGCAGTCGCGCTAACATTCGCTTGTGACAGAAATATTGTCCTATTTGATGGTCCTTGACACACGTTTCATGGTACACCATCTTAGTAAATAGGTCACAGTGTGTCCAAGATCCACGCCGGCAGGATTACGTCATATCCTATTTGCGAGTTGTCGTAATTCGCCACTTAAGTCCACGAGCTCTTTAGCTACTCTGCAATTTTCCCCGCTAAATTTATTTTTTTTTCTTCGCGTTTTTTTTTTGCACCATTTTACCAACGTTGTTCCACATGGCAATGTATTTATATTTAGTCACTTATATTAACGGAGCCCGGGTGAGCAAAACGTTAGCTCGCCGTCTTCTTCTCCCACCCCCGGCCCAAACGGTGATCTCGATTCGATACCCGACAAAGAAGCTTTGAATTTTCGCACTGGGGAAACGTGGCGGACGTTTCTGGAGTCCGGGAGGTTTTCTCGAGGTGCTACTGCTTACCTGGCTCTTGAGTTCCAATGCTGCTCCATTGCCCCTTCGTAGAAGCTTGGCTGTGTCACCGTTAAGAAAGCTGATAAGTCACTACGATGGTGATGTACTCCTGTGGAGGATTGCACTAGGCACGCCCGAGAGGGAAGGTAATGCAACGAAGGCGAAGCGGCCGCACATAGCAGTATTGTTAGTAGCACCATCAAAGAGGTGCTATTTAATGCCCTGCAATACGCACAACTACAGTTGCCCACGAGCCTTTTTCTAAAGATAATGTAGTTCCAACCTGACGCTTCTCCGTTCTTAATTACTTTGCGCTGAACACCTGTGAAACCTTTACAATCACTGTATAGCCTGTTTGGATAATATTATTGATAACTTCCATTAAGTACTCAAATGTGTCCTCAAATATGTCGAAAAACTGTTGTAGGTTTTCTTCAGTAAATACTCTTATTGTTGCGATTGGTGTGGATTGTAGTTTTCTAATGTTAACTTGAGAAATAATCTTCATGAGCGGAGGCAACCATTTCCATTCTGCTGCTTCTTCTCCTCTTGGTGTTCTTTATTGACAGTTGAAATGTCAATCTCTAATGTCTTTAGCTGTTAAGCAAACAAAATTATCCACTATTCCCCACAAGTACATCACTAATTGCTCCTCTTATTACTCACCAAGTGTTGGCTTCCTTCCAGGTTTTGTACCGACTACTTCATAACGTATTCCTCAGCGTCTGTTGGCGTTGTCCTTTAGTGCAGTTTTAAAGACATTAGACAGTTGCGATGCTCGTCGTATTCCCCATTTCATTTATTATGTCAGCTGGTATAACCTTCTTCATGTTTTTTTTTTTTTTCGAACTGATTTTTACGCTTTTTTGGCGCCCTCTGTAACAGAAATTGTTGCATCATGTTGTATTAACGTGGTAAGTCATAAAACTTTGTTGGGGTTTCTAAAACCGCACACTGCGATATTAGGACAGGAGTGAGGGGTGATATTCGGAACAAAGAAAATTATGGTGGAAATTGTTTTAAAGAAATATTTCGAACTAAACTAACAATTCATACTACTAAAATTGTTTTTTGGGTTGCTGTTGATGCAGCAAGAATGCAAGAGTTATAAAGCATTGTTAAATTAATCAAGAAATGGTGAAAGAACTTAAGTCCAGTTTTCAGCTTTTTTGATGTAAGTACATGTATGAGTTTTTTATAGGTAGGAGCATGTGATTGTGTTAACGGGATGTATGCCCAGCATATTCATTATTGCGTATTGAAGTTGCAGTGTAGTGTAAATAGGGCTCTAGTCCAGAAAGTAACAGTCTTTTAACACTGTACTGGAATAGCGATCATAAAAAAGCAGAAACCATAATACCATAATAGATTCCTCCATGCCATGTCTACTAGTAAAAACGAGAATGAAGGGCTTACCATTATTCTTTTGTTTTTAAGTATATTATTGTATTATCTCTTGAAGATGGTTAATGTGAATGAAGCTGTATATGTCAGGACGAAAAAAGGAATTGTTTAAGGAATGAAAGTACCTTTTCAAGGAATGTAATAAAACATTCTCGTTTAATAGGGAAACCATACATAAAAAACGGAAACAAAGATGTTGTTGCAAGAAAAACTGGAAAAAATTGTAGGGAAGTGTGAACGTGTGGTTATTTGACGTTACTGTTGTAGATGTAAAATGAAAGATTTGTTAAAGAACAGAAGAATTAATAACATTTTTATATAATAGAAATGTTATTCTTGTTCCAGGTATTTCATGTGACTCGAGTGTTATAATAATACACAGTAGTAATGTTAATTTTGAGTTGTAAGCGTAAATATTGTTTTTGTATAAAAGATAACCACAAACAATAGTTTTCTTTATAAATATTAATCACTTCATACTACACACGACATTCAAAATCGATAAATTGTTAAAAGAATGTAAGTCCATTACCTTTACACACCTTACAATACATTACAAATAACCATTGCATTACACTTTTTATACTAGATTCGTCAAAAATTAACAGTTGAAGCGAAATAATGGCTTCGATTAATCACACACTCGTTAACCGGGTGGTTAACACTTACGTCCTACCATTTCATTATTTAATTTTTGAAACTCGTAATTTAATTCACACTTCAAATATTTGCCACAAAGCAAAACTTCAAGACATCATAGCACACACTAAACTTTCTGAGCGCTCTTTTTTCTCCCACTGAAGGGAGCAGCGGTGGCGTAGTGGCCAGGGCGCCCGCCTCCCACCACGGCGATCCGGGCTCGATCCCTGGCGGGTTCACTCCCGGACCCTCGCATGTGAGAATCGTGCTGGACGATGCCGCTTGCCGGTGGGCTTTCTCGGGGCACTCCCGCTTCCCCCACCCTTGCACCCCAGCGCCGCTCCATGCCCGGGGATGACGGTCACCTTCGGGTCCCAGCTGGAAAGACCGTCACTCGGAGGGTGTTGCCTTGCCCTGGGTGCACTCCCCACATGCCATTATTATTATTCTTCCACTGAACTTTCACTTCGTCAACAAGTTGTACTAATTACCGCTAGTCGGCAGCACATGCCAGACCGACCAATATTTATTTATTTTACAGCACACTGTTGTGGATGCCACTTAAGGCGACACTCCAACTTAAAGGAAGACAGGATGAAAAGGGTGATTAAAAGAATTATTAGGTCTACCGATACTTTTTAATAGCTAAGTAAAACTATTACAAGTCCTCGGGAACAGGTTAGAGGAGGACTGGGTAGGAATCGCTCTCTTTCCCCTGAACATCTCACCCCTGAAGAGCCGTAGATCAGAGCCCTGCCATCTTCTGCCCGCCTCGCGTCGCTGACGCCCCACGAAGACCCTCTCTGCTGGTTCCGGATCCCCAGACCACTCTTCTCATCCCCCCCCCTCCTGTTAGTATGTTGCAGCTCATTCCTGTTCACCAACAGCTTGGCGTGGGTGGAGTTATGGTTGTCAGCCGATGGCCATCATTCGGTGTCAGCCAGACATAATTAATACGAACCAACTTGCAGGTTACTTTGTCGATAGATTATGCTTTCGCAGTGCTGACCCAATCTCCTTAGTAGGCTGACCGCCTTTCTCCTGAGCGCACTGCGTGGCTGGTCGTTGCAATCGTAGCAATATCACAACGTATATATGTACACTGGAGAGCCAAAAAAACTGGTATAGGCGTGCGTATGCAAATAACAGAGGTATGGAACCAATCAGAGCAACGCGATGCGGTCGGCAGCGCCTATATAAGATAACAAGCGTCTGGAAAAGTTTCTAGATCGGTTAGCGCTGCTACAATGGCAGGTTATGAAGATTTAAGTGAGTTTGAACGTGGTGTTATAGTCGGCGCACGATAGATGGGACATAGCATCTCCGAGGTAGCAATAACATTTGGATTTTTGCATACGACCATTTCACGAGTGTACCGTGAATATCGAGAATCCGGTAAAACATCAAATATTCGACATCGCTACGGCCGGAAAAAGATCGTGAACGAACGGGACAAACGATGACTGACGAGAATCATTAAACGTGACAGACGTGCAACCCTTTCTCAAATTGGCGCAGATTGGATTTGTGGACTGCCCTGCAGGACCCCTGGTGTGAAATGCCTGCTGCATACCTTCAGACATTAGTCTAGTCCATGCCACGTCGTCTTGCGGCACTTCTGCGTTCTCGGGGGGGCCTTACACGATATTAGGCAGGTGTACCAGTTTTTTTGGCTCTTCAGTGTATATCGAGCAGCTGGTAGTGCTAGTGGCTAGCCACTTCCAGCACACGTGGTCCATCAGGCAGCCAGGAAGGCTTCACCCCTCCTCCCCTCCTTTCTTTAGCAACCAGCCATCTACCGTGGAGTGAGGGATTTCACAAGTACAATCTACACGAGTAATTCATCGTATACATGTATACAACCTGCATGGTACTATGAAATCATAAACATCGCCAATGCAACTTTAATGAAATAGACGCGTGTTCAGTATTAGCGAACCTGCGCAACTTTGCCGATACACGGAAACAAGTCGAGGACATGTGGAGGGGGGTGTCGGAGGCACCGGCCCGGAGGGGTCGATGCGACTTTCCCTCTCGAAAGCCAGGGTCAGAGGAGTTTTGTTGGGAGCAGGTGGCACTTGCGTGGTGGACACGGGCGGATGGTGGTCCAGTCCTCCGCGAGAAGCGAGTGAGGCCGTGGTCGAGGAACGAGTGACTATCGCAGCTGTAACTCATATACTTAACTACTTCATTGACCTACAGGGACACCGAAACATGCAGCGTGGGTTCAGAAACACGGGGCAACGCGGAATCAACAAAAGAACTGGTGCATATTTATCAACTCCCTGACGTAATAAGTCGGTTACGATCTAGCCGAGGCATAATAATCCAATACCACAGATATTGTGATAGTTCATCAACTGTATCGCCGCTGACCACCAGAGAAAGGAGTACCACGACTGCAAACAACACCGCGACTGGTGGGCTCTACGTGAATACCACGAGGTACCGTCCGTAAATTCCCCGAAGCAGTGGTGGGAGCGTCAAGGTTGGTTGACGATCCACGCAGAGCCCAGCTGGTATTGATCGAAAAAAAGGTTCCTGCGAGGTTTTTTTATCCCATCATCACTCCCCTACTTATAACCGAATCCTCTTCGCGGATCTGCATTGTAAATAGCTACACGGGGAATTTTTTTCTCACCGCGCGAGAATAGAAGTGAATAGATGTTTTCATGTGAGAATATCACGTCTCGGCAGGCATTGTGAGGAGGCGAGCGCAGATCCTGGCGGAGCATCTTGTGGGGAACTGAATGCGTCACCGATGTCTCACGGCTTAGCGCTTCCCGCCAAGAAAATGTAAAAACCTACCTAACCATGCTTTCTGAGGCAGATTTGAAGGCGGCAACTGCAAATATAGAAAAATGTCTCTCTAAGCGGCGATATGAAAAACGCTAGCAACGGAGTGAAAAACACCGCTTTTAAAACATCCCTTGAAGACAGCGGCATAAAGATTTGTGCACAATTCTCACAAGAGTAAATCAAAATTAGATTATCCAAGCAGGTTTAATACAGACATCAGAATACGTATTAATGTTCTTTTATACCATAAACTAGCGAACCGGCCCGGCTTCGTCCAGTAACCATTTAGTTTTTACAGCGATACTTTGAGAGACAAAAATGGTTACTGTGGGTCATCCTTAAAAGATAAACATATGCTATCCCGGACTTTTCTGTAGACCTTTTTGAGAGCTACAATTATGCAATACATTAATTTGATGTATATATTATGGTTTAGTCAGCGCAAGTCATGTAAACGCCCTAAAAGCGGGTTTTTACGACTCGATTACAAATGGTTCGACATTTATCTACTATTCTTAAATTAAATATAAATGTGTTATTACACCAAAACTTTCTCAATAAATTCTCTAAATGGTGTTGAAAACCGCATCATAATGCATCAAGTAGTTTAGAAGTACTAAGCGAATACACAGACAGACGCGGATAAGTGACGTTGTTTTATACTATTTAAAGATTCGTACAGGTACATCATAAATACGAATATTATAAGGCTACAGAATATCACAGGCGTTAAAAAAATTTAGAAGCATCACAGATTTTTTGTTGAAAGATTAAATGATATTCAGCTTCTGACATATATTCTTACCAAATCTAAATTAACAATAGAAATATTTAATTAAAGAAGTTATACCTTTATTAAATTCAAACACTTTGCATATTTTTTTCAGATACCTGCTGTTCACGGAGACCAAAAATTATGTCGACTATTTTCTCATAACTATACACTGTCAAAAGTTTCCGTATATTCACGGGAAGATTTACGGAAATGTACAGTTAGAATACGGAAACGCGATATTCAAAGGCGGGAAACGGCGCTGAGCTCTGTAAATGTTACGTACGGAACTTCTTCACATTTTTTATAGTTTCGGGTTTCGTGAACGAAAACATTCCGATTCTACACGACGCTTTCTTCGCGACCGTGACCAGAAAAGTAGCGCTTCTGTAGCGGTTAGGTTATCCACTTAAAACACTCAAACATTACTAGAAACTGAAAAAAAAAAAAGTTACCTATATTGTGCCACATTTCTAGAAATAATAATATCTATTTATGACCATAACATTTGTCCTTCCGACATGTGAGTGCCCATTTCTTGTTGAGACAGAAATGCGCTCGCAAAAAATATGTTGCGGACAATAGCCTGCAGGAAAAGTAGGGGAGAGTTGGACATAGCGGGGTACAACTATAGTGCCTGTTGCTATCATGAGGCAAGCTGTTGAACATTGCACCCGACTGTTAACACGAACGACTCCACAGGTAGCACGTGGTGCATTCGAAATGACCTGGCAACTGCGCTCCGGTTTATGCGCCAGTAAGCTGTTCGAGTGTTCAAGTTTTATTCCGCATCTTTTAAAAACTTCGTGATTGTTTGTTTGCAAGGAGAAACGCAAATGCGTAAGTGCCCTTCATTAATCCACGCACATTTAAGTGCATATTTACGAAGACAGCAAACCGATAAGTAGTAACTGAAATATCGTAGCATCTCAAACCTCGCGATATGTCGTAGTTGGATAAAGCAGGGTAGTGAAGGGTTTTGTAAAACAGGGTACCCCGCTTTACACGCCAGTTTAAACATACGTGGCTTGTTGCTTTCCGATGTTTTGATGTTGAATCATGCCACCTAAATATGAAAGGAAAACGACGAGGCAGTCTTGGCCAGAGAAAAATATGCAGGACGCCGTAACAGAAGTGATTGAAGGAAGGGTGGCATATCTTAAAACTAGTAAATGTTATCAAGTTCATCAAACTTCTCTAGAAGAAAAAAAAAGTCCGTGAAGGAATGCATGCCGAGGAAGCTTGCAGAAAAGGCATGTCTACCCTGCCTTTAAATAGATTAAAGTCTGGATTTTAGCCAGAAGTGGGCGTAGAATTTTGATCAGTCAACTTACTCTGGTTTTGATGGGCTCCAGGTTTGGGCAGATTTAACAAAGCCCAACAATAAGAACTAGTAGGACATATTCTCTGATGGAAAATCGTTTGTTTGGTGTTTCAATGAAGAGCCTCAGAAGCTTGGCTTTTGAACTTGCGAATATAAATAATATGGCAAAAAATTTCAAACCAAATACGCAATGAGCACGGAAAACTTGGTCGCATGATTTTTTGGAGCAAAATCCTGAACTAAGATTGCGAAAATCCGGGGCTACTTCTTTGGCACGCACAATGCGTTTTACTTTAACAAAGAGTTTTATAATTTTTTTTCTATTTTTCTAGTTTCAAATTTAATTATTTGCAAAAATGAATTGTTTCTTGGCGATTTACATTTTGATTAAATGCTGGCCATTATTTATGTCTACATTAATCTTAATTAATGCATTAAGTTATTTCAAGAAGCGTTCTCATCTCAATTTTCATTGCTTTGAATAGCCACCCCGTTTTATCCTACCAGTTCTCTAAAACGGGGGTACTTTACAATTTAACAGTAACTTGCAATGTTTAGTATTTATTTTTTTTATTCACTGCAAGTGTTTTAGATTTTCCGTCCCGTTTTGTCCGACTTTCCTCTACATTGTTCATTGTTCCGAGGAATAAATGAGTGTTACAACATCGACGCATGTAAAGTTCCAAGCATAAAATCATAATTCGGGACAACTGAAGTTATTATGCATTCAGTGGCGTACTCACCAAGAGGGGTGGGGGGAGAAACTTCAAACCAAGTAAATTTAATCCAACACAATTTAATATTAATCAGCAATCAGGATCAGGAAATTATGTGTACAGTATATTATATATACTGTATATACATACAGTACTGATTTATAAACCAACCACCTGGAACTGTTTTCAGAGCCATTGATGCGTATCGGCGAGGGACAGTAACTCGAAACTTTCTAATATTGGCGGTATATTAAATAAGAAGTGACCCACCCTGTATTTTATGAAAGTGTCCGAAATAGCTACTAACATCGATATTCCGACTGTGGTTGTTTTATTTCTCACTTTTGCTGGTGTAAAATGGCAGATTGTTTAGTATTTGGCCCTCAGTACGCCTCTGCATGCATCGACCAGTGACAGATAGAGTTATAGAGTTAAAACGCACGAGTGATATCGAAAAATAAGGATTTTTAGATCGGGACGGCCAGTTGCTGTAAAATGATAACGATTTATGCAGTTCCCTCGTATTTTCGCTTCCTCCAGTAACCTCTTTCGGCGCACCAACTAGTAAGAATATTTTCATATGTCTGGATGACATTTTATGTAGTTTGCTGCAGTGTTTTTGTTTCGAACTCTTATTGCGCAGGACAACAACTGCTACCGCAAAATCTGCAGTAACTGCGATCGAATATTCAATCTGCATATGACACCATTAGGGACTCATTTAACACTATACCGCGACGTCAGGCTGTATGTGTTCGCAAACATAGCGGCCTGACGTCATACTGACAGACGTATATATAGCACAATGAATGTTGCTCGTCCCGGTCCCAGTTTGTAATCATTTCTTGTTCTCGGTGACTTTTGCCTTTCTCCAGAATCGCATTGTAAACTGGCTCTACATTTTTTTTGGCGATGCTTTGATATAATAAAAAATTTAGTTTAGCGTCTAAAACTTTTGGCCTTATTCGGACCATGGTACAAAACAAAACTGAATTTAGAACACATAGCTGTGTTACGTGTTGTTGTACACTGAAGAGCAAAATAAAAATCTGGTACACCTGCCTAATATCGTGTAGGGCCCCCGCGAGCACGCAGATGTGCCGCAAGACGACGTGGCATGGACTCGACTAATGTCTGAAGGTATGCAGGAGGCATTTTACACCATGAATCCTGCAGGGCAGTCCACAAATCCACAGGAGTGCGAGGCGGTGGAGATCTCTTCTGAACAGCACGTTGCAAGGCATCCCATATATGCTCAATGATGTTCATATCTCGTGATTTAGGTGGCCAATGGAAGTGTCTAATGTCAGAAGAGTGTTCCTGGAGCCACTTTGTAGCAAATCTCGACGTGTGGGGTGTCGCATTGTCCTGCTGGAATTGTCTGTCACCTGTCACAGTGGTATTTAGACGTATCACGGGTCCCATTTCACGCCAATTGCACACGCCCCATACCATGACAGAGCCTTCACCAGCTTGAACAATCCCCTGTTGACATGTAGGGTCCATGTATTCATGAGGATATCTCCATACCCGTACACGCCCATCCACCCGATACAATCGGAAACGAGACTCGTCAGACCAGGCAACGTGTTTCCCGTCATTAACAGTCCAATGGCGGTGTTGGCGGGCCCAGTCGAGGCGTAAAGCTTTGTGTCGTGCAGTCAACAACGGTACACGAGTGGGGCTTCGGCTCCGAAAGCCCATATCAATGATGGTCCGTTGAATAGTTTGCACGCTGGCACTTGTTGATGCCCCAGTATTGAAATCTGTGCCAATTTGAGAAAGGGTTGCACGTCTGTCACGTTTAATGATTCTCGTCAGTGCGGAAAAAGTTGACACTGAAGTTATTATCAGTAATAACACTAACGAACGCATGAAAACTATGCATAACAAAGAGAGTCGCAATATTCTACTTCAGACTACATTACAAAACATAACTATTTCTACACTGAACATCGGTTGAATGCTATGACTCGGTGCCAATCGCTAATAGTTAAGCTAAATTTAAAATAAANTATTTCTACACTGAACATCGGTTGAATGCTATGACTCGGTGCCAATCGCTAATAGTTAAGCTAAATTTAAAATAAAAAAATTATGCATTAAAAATTATGCAGTAAGCACTTATTTGTCATACGGAAACACGTCTTCTGTATTTTCAGTTTCCAATAATGTTTTAATTCTTAATTCTAGCCAATGGAAACAGGCGGCAAGCATGGTATGTTTAAACTTTGTTCCTAACCTAACTTTGTATATCACAACCATATTTAAGCAGATCATACTTCATAGCCGACATTTTCAATCAGAGAAGCTTACATGTGCACACACACGATGTTTTAATATTGTTGTACTTACATTACTGTAAATAACCGTTTCCCGCCAACACCCTCTGCTGTGTTCTGAGTGGTTGTCGCCTTACAGTTTTCACTTAAAATATAAAATGTAACTATTTCTTTCAAAGCCTAAGGAGATCCCAGCAACGTACACGACCTGCTAAGTTCCATTGGAAACCAATACATGAGGTAACACACATTCGTTTCTTCTGCACACGTCTTAAAGCATAATTTAACGCTTAAATTTTCTATTGTAAACCCAGCTTTTTTCGGACTTCGCAGCTTACGCTAAATTAAAGTGCGCAGGTGTGTTCAAACGCAGTCCAATGAATTATTTCTCTGTTCGTAATGTACAGTTGTTACCAAGAATAACAGAAATTATTTGTAAATATCTTCACTGTGTCATTATTATTTCATGTATTCTGGAATGTTTGTCGTCTCCTAGCCTACAAATGGATAATTATAAAAAATTTACAAACAATATGTTACAATTTGGATAATTTTTTACAGTAGGGCATCCTTGTGTGAAATTTTGTAGCATACTTACAAAATTATGATATACTTTTCCTAAAAGTAGTTATGTTCTCTGTTCCCCATGTTTTGTTGAATGAATAAATACTTTTTTTCGTTAACGACCGCTCATTTTGTTTGCACGATTATACTAAACGAACGAAACATATTCTATAACATGTAAGATCATCTACATAACGAGGCGTGTAAATTCATACAGCAAATTTAGTTTCGATTTGTTCGTCGTGGGTATTTTCTCCTCTTTACTAGCATTCCCCTGCCACTTAACAGTGTTAATTTTAATATGGTAGTAAGATACTAGCAGTATTTAGTCTATCATATTTTCAACACAGTATGTCTTCCGATATCTGAAAAGGGTTTTATGAAGTTTCCGATGCGTAAATTCTGCTAGAGGCGTGAGTCGTTTAAGCTGGCATATCACGATACCCAATTTCTGCTACCTTCTGTTATACCCATGGCCACAACAGAAGGCATGCAAATGTCTATAGCAGAAGAGAAGAAAGAACGCATCAGTTCATACCCACACATTACCTAAAGTGCTAACAGAAAATTGTAAATGACAGGCAAGGTACTGTATTCACATGTATGTACGACAGACATTTACGCCACTCATTAAAACATTAGCAAATTATTTAAACAAGGGCGTAGCCAGGAATTTACTTTGNGGGGGGGGGGGATTTCATATTCATATTTTTGACAAAATACGAAAGCTTTAATATTACAAACTAATAGTTAAAATATAATTTATAATCAATGGTCTAATTTACATATAGGGAACCACAAAATGCTATAAACATCCTTCATGTTCAAGGGGTATCACGCATTTCTTATATTTAAATTAGATAAAAGTCGTCGTTTTGTTTTGAAATTTCGTTTTTGAATATTATATTTTTATTTCGGGGGGGNGGGGGGGGGAAATGTCCCGATAACAACCCACCCCGTTTTCCCCACCACCCAAAAACCCCGGCCACGCCTCTGTATTTACATATGTATCTTTAATGAGCATAATAATCAATCCTGTGCTTTCCGTAATTTAACTGGCGTTTACTGTTCGGAGGCAAAAATAGGGCAAAACTATCACAATATTAAACTGAAGGCTGTTAACGTTACTCATGCTACACAGCTCAAAATATCTACTTTAGAAACCAATCGATTTCATTAGCAAACAACCACAGCTAGTCGATTGCACTGTGCTGTTACTTACGTATTATTGCTGTTAGTCAAAGTGATTCTGAAAATAAACGTTTTCTAACAATAACGTAAAATATAAACAGCAATAATGTAACACATTAAAAATATCGGTACACGGCGGATATTTGAACTCTAAAGCCTAATGATATATGACGCAGATCCACGCACGAACCCACTGAGCTACATACACTCTCATACATGCATACACATACACATTAATCTGCTGTTTTATCAGCTGAAATCCAGAGCAAATTGTTCGAATTATCGGTGCAAATTTCACTTAACACGTCTTCGTACATACCTGACCGGTAGTTTTTCCTAATCGTAGATTCTTCAGGAACTATCTGATTTGTGCAGTATTTCTTGAGAAATTGCCGGCATACTGGGTTATTCAGTTGATGAAATGGAATATTGCAACCAATAAACAACTCACATAAATCTTTATTAAATTCTGTTTTCTTTGTAGGATCCGAAGTAGAAGGCTTAATTTGAGTCAGCAGTTGTTGACGACTTGTTGAAGATTTATTTCTTGCTGCTACGTGGGATGCAGTATTTACGTGTTGATCAATCTGATATTTTTTTTTCGAAGAAGGTAATACGCTTGTCACAAACCTTGCAGAAAATCACATCGCCATCAGTTGTAAATTGGCCTGGGTAACGTTTAATCCCAGAGTCCATTAAACTCTGGGTGTCCTTTTTCACTGGCGGCATTGTCGTTATTACGGTCGAATCAAAACAAAAACCAATCGTGCGTAAACAAACACTGTGGATAACTGAATGTGCAAGTGCGTGGGGCGGTCAGTGGAGAGTGCCCCCCCCCCCCCCCCCCCCCCCCCCCCCCCCCCCACAAGGCGNGCTATTCTCCTCGCTATCGAAATAAGCAAGATTGGAAACAAACTATTCAAATATGCAATAACGCTGTAAATATCGCGTTTTATGCATTTGCATATGCAATTATGCAAATGCATATAATCCGATGTCTAGTGATGAGGAATTCTAACGAGGATACTACCATAATCAAAAGTCACCACAGTTATTTTTAAGTGCCCGCGAATAATTATCGCGGAGGTGTTCTGATTTATTTCCGAGCGTTTAATTGCTTCACGCAAGCTCCCCACACTGGGCCTTCGGAATGTGAAAAGTTTCTCTGGCCTCCCGCGAGTGTTCGGCTCTCGCGTTCCGAGGTTAACGAAACAATAAGTACAGGCATCTGCTATCTCTGCCTCGTCCTGCCGACCTCAGCTCGGGTTGACCCGAGGATACCCGACGGGTGTCCACTCGGAGCCAACCAGAGAGGCGGACCCTCTAAGCTCCGCCTACACCGTCTGTGATCCTTCCCGCGGGCACAAAATTAATTTATTTATAAATTTTAAATGGTCTTCTATAAGGAATATCTCTAAACAACTAATTAGCATTACCCGTAAAACCATAACTTTATAAAATAATAATTATACAGTTGTACGGCTTCGCCATTTACGCTTGTCACACACGGTTACTTCCAACTTTTCTGAAGCCCTGCTTAAGGGGAAAGTACCCATGCCATCTTGGATTTACGTATTTTCCTCTATAACTTAATTTTCGGAGTCAGTATTCAAAAATCTGGCTCGTCAAGGCATAGGGAACATTTTAACAGTTATTTCGAAATCGCACTTATTTTTCTTACAAGATTAGTTTCACATCTGTAACCGTAATCAAACATTACCTAATTACTTAATAATTTCAATCCCACGTGGGAAAATACAGGTATAATTGAAACCCTACAAATTTCCAAAAATTCGTTTAGTAGTCCTCTATGTCATGTCTAGCTTTGATTTTTTTTATTTCTGGTCATACATTTTCATTGCGAAGATTTGTAAGAAAATTCAAAGATGGAGTGGATACTACACCCTTAAGTTCTACTTCCAGGATATTCGTCCACCTCATCCATACAAAGCTTAACTACGCCTAGAAAATTACACGGAAGGGACAACGCACCGCATTCATGTGCACTAAGTGTAATAATATTATGCATAAGGACTAATTCTTACTAGGCACTACCAACACACCTATTTTCTCCCTGTTTGTATTCATATTCATTATAAACTAAATAATATAATATATAGAGAGAATATGTATAAGTAGTAGTTCGAGTTAACCAAAAATAAGGCACTTTTATGTTAACGGAAGTATAAAATGGTTGCGATACGTGAAATATTTAGGAGAATCCCAAACACATCTTACTTAGGGTGATTTTTTAAAGGTCTGATTCAAGAAAACCGCGAGCAAGCAGATGCGGAAGGAACGACACAAACGCGACACACACGTCTCAAGGGAGGGGGTGGTTTGATTTAAGGGCGGAGGTTGGAGTGCGGGGGCGGATGATGACCCCGGGGCCACCAGAGCGGTAACGAAATGCTCGCCGGAGCGGAGGTTGCCGGCTAATGGCCCGCTAAGTGCCGACGCAGAGGCGGTGGAGGGGGTGAGGTCGCGATGAAAGGCTAATCACCTCGGCCCGCCCCCACAGCTCACTTGCTCACTCGCTCGCGTTACTTCATTATGCGAGGCGAGAAAACGTTTTCCTTGTTCCCGGCGAGCGCTGAAGAATCTCCCGACAGCGAGGCTTCCCTCTTCCTGGGGTACGCGCGCACGTCTGCTGTCTCTCTTCCGGAGCGAGCCGATGTCGCCCTTATGCGCTTCACCTCGACGGCGAGCCCGAAGATAGTGGAGTGGAGTGGAGAGACTTGGGCAGCCGATGAAGGCGATGCGAGGTTGAGTGTGTAGCAGAGCCGGAACGGGAGACCCCCGAGAAAACCCACCGACCAGTGGCATCGTCCGGCACGATCCCCACGTGCGAAAGTCCGAGGGTGGCCCCTCCGGGAATCAAACCCAGGTTCGCTTTGCTGGAAGGCAAGAAGTCTGGCCACTTCACCACCGTGTCCCCTTCAAAGACAGTTTGTGAGCAGGGGACTGACATTCTGTAAAACTTGTTGAGTCTCTGTTTTCTCGGGCCACAGTAGTGTTGCCAACAGCAAGAATAAAATGGAAATGTATTCATGATTAAAAATTGTAAACTTAGGAACCACCAAAATCCTACAAGGATTATCTACTTTCCTTACTTATATAAGTAAAAATACTTTTATGTTCCTTGGCTTGGTACGATTGTGAAATGACTAAGTTTCACCTTCTGTTCAATATGCTTAACGTGGGATCTTCCGCAGTATTTAACTCAAGACTTCTGGAGTGAAAGAAATCACCCGAAGGTACTTTACTTCAAAATAGAATAATTTTGTTACTTGGCTTTAAAGGTATCGTAGAATATACATGCTTCCACAAATGATTACAAGATGTCACTTTACTAGCTATGTCACGTATTGTAAATCTTATCAGTCGACGATTTTAATACAGTAGAAGATAACAGTAAAAAATTCAAATTTCCTTTCTATTTTCAGATTTTCATTAAAGAACAATCTGGCAACCGACATCGAGTTCGGATATCTCGAAAGCCTCGATATAATCGCAACGAGAAACAGGTCAATCTTTATAAACTTAATAATAAATGTCGCCTACCCGTTCTTGTTAGAAACTTTGCCTTGGCCAGCTAACAGGCGTAATTTATTATTGAGATGAAACTAGGGAGAAGGAATGACACCTTAAAATACCTCTATTGTCTATTCGCAGTATATTCACTTTTTTAATCAAACCTTTGAAAAATGTCCCTATGTATGATGTCTTTGGTTGTTACCTAAATAGGCCTATTTCATGCAACACAAAGTTTTATCCTTGCGTCAACATAAAAGTACTTTTTTTTTTGTTAATTAAACTGTTTCTTATATTTTATCTAAAATTATAATATTTCACTTATAATTTATAAGAATCAAAACAAAAAGCAAACAGATGTGTTGGTAATGCCTAGTAAGAAATAGTTCTCACGCATCATATTATTAAACAGAGTGCCCACGAATGTGGTGTGTTCTCCCTATGGTGTTATTTTCTATACTTAGTTAAGCTTTGCTTGCGTGAAGCAGAGGAATAACCTGAAATTATAACTTGGCAGAGCTTCAGGAAAGTTGCAAGTAGCCATGAATGGACTATACTTAATTTACTATTGTTAGGTCGTTAGAAAAATAATTTCTCTTCTAATACATAAAAAAATTATACAAAGATGAATTTTTTGAGTTCGCGTGATCGTTGCACACTGCAAAGTTGTCGCCCTGTTCCACTTGAAATCATGTGTCACGTCTGTTGCTTATGTTTACCAAGGTCGTCGACTTTCAAACTGGTTAATTAGAAGTACGCGAAAAATACAACAGGGTTTGGGAAGATAAGACGTCGCCAGTCTTCAATGCCAAATTGTAAAGAGTATTTGAAGTCCAGACCTAAAATCACGTATGTCAAGATTGCACTGCATGAACAGAAAGAACAAAAGGTTAACTGTGTATCAGATATCTGAATTCTCGGCTTTTCGTCGTATTAATGTGCTTTGACGGATGCTGTTACGTTGACAATAAAGCTCGCATTCCCGGGGCGTCTCATCCTCACTGCGAGGGGAGGCGCCCCTAGGGCGTACACGTTGGGACCCGGAAGATGGCGAACTACGCCTGGCCAGGACCAAGTCATGGGGAACCCTGATGGATATCCGTAGCGATTCTGAAGTGCAAATCGATCGTTGGAGCTGGGTATAGGGGCGAAAGACTAATCGAACCATCCAGTAGCTGGTTCCCTCCGAAGTTTCCCTCGGTTTGAGCGCGAAGCAGTACACGGTATTGTTATCTCTCTACTCCCAGTTGCTCTGTCGAGTCCGCCAGAGCGTTTAGCGATGCGGGAGGGTTTCAAAAGCGTGCGAGAGTGCCACACAAGGTCCTCACGTGCGACTGGCCGACCGTCGTGTTAGGGTGGGTTTACTATCGACTAGTTACAGTAAGCCGTGCGCTGAAGATATGACACGGTACGTCCACGGGTATTGATTCATGGACGCAGTGGCGGGTCGTATGCGTTCTTGGCTTGAATTAAGATACATTATTGTATCTTCAGCACGAACCAATGCTAAATAGGCAATCAGGGCACATGGACAGTCGTTGTTGGTGGGAAATTGTGTTTACATCTTGGATTTAGGTTATAGCGTGTTGTCAAATAACTGGTCCTCGTCATGTTTAAATTCGTGGAAGAAGTTATTGTATTCGTCTTTATTTAACCTTTGTCCGATGCATATACTTCAATGCCAAACGGCACTGTCTGCATTTCCCTTTATATAAAATATCGCTTGTTTTTTTTTAACTATTTCAAGCAGTGCTGGTAATCATAAATAAAGCTATATACTGTAAATAATCTTAATTCGCGCCCAGATGTCATTCTAACTGACCTACGTACACAAGTGAAAATGCACATATATTAAAAACCCTTTCTAGACTCCTAGTGTTTTTTTAATTATTGTATTCAACCTGAGTTTCATTGTGGTTCTTCGTATGATTGTTGCTTTTGAACTGCCTTTCATTTCGACTTTTACGAAGACCTCATTTTAAAATGAGGTCTTCGTAAGTCTCCAAGTACTCACAGCGTGCATTTGTGAGGTACGTAAAGGCAGAAGTTACAAATAAATTGTAAGTAGCACTTTGTGACTTCAGATAAAGGGTTAGTAATAAGAAATTACGAAGAGGAAAACGTTTCGCGAGCCTTCCTCTTTAAATTATGCAAAAGAGACCTGCAGCCGACAATTAAAATTTACTTCTGGTAACAACGCCCGTATGCTTCGCCTTAAACATTTATTTTGTGTTATGGACACTGTCGAGTCAAAATGCTCAGCTTCAAAGATCGCTGGTATTATCGGGGAATAAAACGAGAGGAAGGGAAAATGAGAAAGAAAGAATTAAGGAAACAGAGGAGGTAAAAATTAGAGCACGCCTTGCGCAAATGAGCAAAAAAAAATTTATAAATGGTTGTATATTCATTGCGTAAACCCCTTGCGGCTATAAAAAAAATATAAATAAACGATAATTTTATGAGACCTATTAAGGTAGAGGCAAAGAAGTTCGTAGTAGAAATAATTCTTTGTTTATTATCAGCTTCAAACAATATACAATTATCATATTTACGTTGCAACGCAGCAAGAGATAGGAGGCACCAGCATAATACTGATGCTTGTATACACACAGTGATTTCAGTTCACTTAAATCATACGAGGGTTTCCCGTGGTCTTCTGATTTCGAAAGGGTATAATTTCCCGAAAGTATTAAACCAAAAAACAGCTTTCATATTTGGAATATTTCAATACATTTCATATTTCATTTGGTGTTCTAAATTTTGAGGAGAGAGGTCATCTATATAGTTCAAATTAAAACCGTTCTATATTTGTTATACGAGTAAACATAATCAACAAGGTGGAGATAAATTACCACATTAAAGTAATTTCATAATCTCTGTAGAAACTGTAATATGGCGGCTCTTCAGTTGGGCGTAGATTGCGTTTAAGTGAAACAATGAAATGTGCTTAGTGAAATTTTGTGTTTTTTTCTTGAGATATCTGGAATGTTGACATTATTTGACCGACTGAATAAACATTCCGCTCTATGTCGCAGTTAGATTTTTTACTAGGGTTGGCGTCACACAAAACTGAACTGATCAATAGCAGAAATATGTGATTTATTGATGATATTCCTGCTAGCTCCGGCTATTAACTCGCCGCTGAGCTAGGCTACTGAAGCCTTCACAATTCCTGACTATCGGCAAGAAAATTAACTCTCACAGTCCATAAAATTATAGTCTTCAGAGTAATTATGCTGCGTCAAACGAAAGCCTTGATATTTTAAAACGTTTCGATCATTAGTATAAGACAAACTATCTCTTGTTTATTATGCTAAACACGTCATAGATAAAACCTAACAAAGGAATTAAACTGAGGACCACGAGGTGTTGTGTCTATATACAGAGTGATTCTAAAATCATGGGACAAACATTGAGGGGTGGTAGAGCTCACTAAAACAAACAATTATTGTATAGGGATATATGGGCGGAAGTGACGTAAGTGACTGTACAAAAAATAATACAGGTTTAATATGATTAATCTGTGGCAATCCCTTCATTGCTTTATGAATGTGAAAACTGAATATTGACGAATCGCAAAAGTGAATGGTAAAAAACACTGCGATAAGGATCTTAGAACCTTTACATGATATACTCTAAAGGACGTAAAATGGAATTGAAATCTACTTAAAAAATTTTAGCCTGAATGATGAAATTAAAATATATGTCAAATAAACAACTTCCTAAGGTACTGCTGAAGTATAAACCTAAAAGAGCTCGGAAATGTCGAACTTACAAAAGTAAGTTGACAGACCCAATTATGAACACGGAACTATTCAGATACTAAGTATAATTCTTGATGATTACGATGACGATGGCGGTGATGATGGTAATGATGACTGATGATTGACGGATGATGATAATGATCATTGTGATTACGGTATTGACGGTGATAAAAAGGTGACAATGACGACGATCACGTTTTATATTTTGGCCGACGAATCAGCCATGTATTTTAATTTTCTTAAGTGAACGTCACATTCATTTAAATTATTTTGTTCCAGATGATCTTACTGAATGTATGAAGCTGAATGTTTGCTGAATATACAGGATTGTCCGCATAAAGTGGACACATTCAAAATTTCAAAATTTCGCTAAATGAAATTACGTACGGGGGCAAGTAATTTTCGGCAAAGTGACTATTCGTAACACGTGCACGGACAGAAATAATTAAATCACATATGATTTTTCCCCTGGAAGCATACATTTATTTCAAAGCCATCTGAAAGTACGTGCAAAGAGAAATTAGTGATATAGCATATGCAATGGAAAGTAACACAGAATAGCCACGAAATAATGTGTAAATATGATTAAGTTAAGTGGGCCGGTAGCATGGGGCAGTGGACCTGTACTCACAGCTGTAAGCAAGCAACACACGCTATGACTCATCCTGGCAGGACCTCTTCCTTAGAGAAGCGTAGCGCCTTAATGAGGCAAGGGACACGGAATACGACATTGGACAAAGGAGAGTACCGCAACGGAGGGAAGACGGGCAATGTGAGTGCAAGTCTGATATCAATACATTACATTTTATTCAGATACCAACGTATTTCAGGAGATTTGTTTCCTAGTCACTAACGTGTGTAACGAGTGCGTACAGATGCACAACAAAAATAGAAATAACCAACCTAAGGAGAAATGCAATCGCATCCGCATGCATAGTACAAAAGAGCACCGTTGCTTCGCATTAGGTCTTTTTACAGCATGTGCTCTATGCGTTTACCATCGACAGCAATAAACATCTGTAAACGCACATGTAGCGAGCGGCCTGAAGTGTTTCTGGCGTATTGCCTCTGCAAGCTGCCACAGTGCGTTCCTGCATGTCTTCTGGCCTCGCAGGAACCGTGTTGCACACCCTATATTTCAGTGTTCCCCACAGGAAAAAAATCGAGGGGTGTGAGGTTGGGGGAGCGAGCTGGCCATCTTACAACACCACAACGCTCTAACCACCGGTTTGGAAACGTTTCATTTAACACTTGCCTCGCCACTAAAGCGAAATGCGCAGCACAACCATCATGATGAAACCACATATGACGATGCACGTCGAGCGGGCGTACATACAGCCGGTCATTGTCCCTTGAATGAATTATGGTCCTATGACGTAGTCTCCAATGATTCCACACCACGCGTTCACTTTCCACTATCGCTGGTGCTCCAAGTGCTGGACCCAACGCAGATTCTCAGTCGTCCAGTAGTGCATATTTCGTAAATTTACGCCCCATGGTTTGTGAAGGTCGCTTCATCGGTAAATAGTATGTTCTTCAGAAAATTGCTGTAATCCCTTACAGACATCAGTGTAAACCTGCAAAACTGAACACGTTGCTGGAAATCACCTTCATGCAATGCCTGATGAAGAGCCACGTGATATGGCTGGAATTTCCGTTGGCGCAGTGTCCGTAACACACTTGTTTTATTTATTCCTACGAACCTGGAAAGTTCTCGCGTACCCATGTGAGGGTTTGCATCGACACGTGCCAACTCATCTTGCTGATGCTTCTCGCCCGTAGCAGTCTTTCGTCGCACTCGTGGTGTGGAATTCCAATCACCTCGAGACAAGAGACGTGTGCAAATTTTGCGTATCGTTTGACGTGAGATGGCCGTCCGATTAGGATACCTTTCCCCATACATTTGGACGGCTTGCTTGGCATTTCTGCCATACTCACCGTAAATAAGTCGAGCGTCCAGTTTTTCCTCATTCGTGAGCTTCATTGCGTACGTACAGCCACACACTGCAATGCCACTTACCATAACAGATTACGGGGACTGGCGCTGAGCTGCTATTAGGAAGCGGTCCCGCCAAGATGAGTCACGGCGCGTGTTGCTTGCTTACAGCTGTGAGTACAGGTCCACTGCCCCATGCTACCGGCCCACCTGACTTTATCTTACTTGAACTTAATTTCTTGGTGTTTCTGTGTTACGTTCTATTGCAAATGCTATATAACTGAATTCCTCTTTGCACGTACTTTCAGATGCCTTTGAAATAGATGTGTGGTTCATAGGGAAAAATCATATGTGGCTTAATTATTTCTGTCCATACACGTGGTACGAATAGTCACTTTCCGGAAAATTACTTGTCCCCATATGTAATTTCATTTAGCGAAAACCGAATTTCACAATCTGCAACCGTTCCGGAAATTTTGGGAGTGTCCACGTTAGGCGGACCAACCTGTATGTTTGCGTGGGATGTTGTGAATTCATTTGAGTCCAAAATATTGTGATTCCGCACACGACCTGCCCACCAACTGAAAGGTTACATATATATCTCGAGTTACGTTTGCGAACTTCGAGTGCAAATGATACAAGTATGTAGTAATGAATACTTGCAGGTTTCTGGCGGCACTCTGAAGGTAGGGAGTGAGCTTAAAAACCAATGTCGTGCAGGCACTGGGTTTTCCACGGGCCACCACGTCGAGTGCGTTCTGTGAGTTCATGGAATCCGGCAAAACCACGGCCGCCAGGGACAACTGTCAGTGCGGCGTGCATGTCTCGATGGCAGAGGTCGCTGTCGGCTAACTCGGTTGGTATAGGCTGTTCACGGTAAAGTGAGCACTTTTGAGGGCCTAGTTACTTTTTACTTTCGACCTCTTTTTTTATCCTTTAATCAACTTTTAAAATAAATACTGCCATGTAAGTAATAAACACAGTGTGTATATTACACCGCACTCGGAAGTTAACGTGTAAAGCTAAAGTAGAATATATTTATTTGCTATTATTTCAAATCAGAAGGCTTTCAAAAGTGCTCACTTTGCCGTGAATAGCCTATAACAGGGTTAGACATAAAGAAGTATATAGACTTTTAATCCACTTAGCCTTTAGGCCTTCCGGGTCTCCTTTTTTACTACCATCCGTTTCTATTGTTTAATTTCTCAAGATCTTAGTTATTTATTATCATATACTAAATTTTTCAGCTAAATCACACTGCCAAGGCAACGCTTAAACATTTATATAAAATTCCATATTTGAAATATTTACTTAGCGACACATTAAAAGACTTACATTATCAGTTAAGCCAGTAAAATTGTTAGAATCGTTCAAAGTTAAAATTTGTTTCATCACTTGGGAATAGACAGGCCACAGTGCAGCAGACACTCAGCAATTAATTACTGGACCACGACGACCTGTAATCAGCCATGCCATCCAGAACCGCATTGACGCCGTCATCACGATGAGAGGGGGTGCTACATGCAACTAGGTACAGTAGGTGTCTGCAATTCAACTGCCCACGAGTGTATATGTCGGCAGTCGACGTTCTGCCATGCTGCTAGAAAGTCGAGCCACTTTGCTGGCACGCGTGGCAGTAGTTCGCGGCGCACTTCTTAGGCCTGACTTGCGATGACTTCAAGTTGTACGTAACACGTAACGAGCAACACGTTCACGTAAGCCGGCTACACGCACCAAGTGATATCGCTGGCCAATCACAATAGGGACGTCGTTGTGCTATCTTTGCTTTTCATTGATTTGTTTTTATTTTCGCAAGGTCGTCTGCTCACGTTTTGAATTGATGCACTGGATATATACCTTTCTCCCGTAAATTAGGACGATAGTGTAATAGAAGTTTGGCTACAATTATTTTTTAATCCTTAAATATGCAGGGAGTTTTACATTGCCCCAATGTATTAATAACATTTCTCACGGGTGAAAAATGCATGCATAAAATATACAATTTTTACCATTAAGTTTGAAGTCTTTAATAGGCCTATTTCCTTTAAAAAAAATATAATTTTCTCTGCAGATCAAAGCTTATTTCATACGATTTATTCCATGGATACGAAAAACGTGTCTACGTCTCCCAGAAACATTTCGTTCTTTGAGATTATGGCGATATCCAAATTGTTTTCAAAGCTTGTATTAATCATGAACGCCATATTTTCACACATCTTCTTCTTGTTCAACATAGGCGATCGTAAGGAAGGTTCAAGACGTGCAGCTGCACCTCCCATTATCACGTCATTAGGAAAATAAAATAAAAAAATTGCTGCCAATTGCGTAAAATTCACTAGGATAGACCGCGTGTTTGAAACTGTATCTAAATAAAAAAAATAGGTTTTATAATCTAGCGTAGACTATTTGTAATGAGCATAATATTTAAATATAATCTTGCGTTTTTTTTTAAATAAAAAATAGGATCTTTATTTTGCTGTTTACATCCCCCCCCCCTTAAATAACCTGACCCTGCACACACCTATGCACATCGATATCAATGTACGTATGCGCCTGCACAACAAGAATTTTGAGAGTTTTCAATATCTGCAAAGCAACAAAACGTATCCCCGACATTTCCAGTCAGCGCGTAAATGTTACGTGCTTACCTGAAGCAGACTACCACGAAAGCCCGCGTTTCACGTGCACGTGAAAGTGTAGCGTGACGCGTGTTACGTGCAACGCGAAGGCACAGTGGTCCCGGCTTTATTTTCGCTTCAGCGCGCGCGCGCGCCATCTGTGACTACAGCTCGCGACGGCCCTGGGGAGGGACAAACTGCACGACGCACTAAGGGGCAGGGCTGCAGGGGCGGCGCGCTCACCGAAAGGAGCTGTAGATAAGAACGTGGCCAGTTGCTGTCCAAACTAACAGAGTGAGTGTGCCCCCCCCCCCCCTCCAGATACCACGACGCGTCCACCGAGAGAGCAGTTGCCCCATCAGCCAACGTAAACACTAAGCTCGTTCCCTGCGTGTGTGTGTGAGCCCAAAGCCGCTCGAAAAAAAATAAGGCTCGGATCTCGGACCACCACGAGAGCGTTGCGGGTTCAGTAAAACCAACTGCGCGGGGAAAAAAAAACTGATGACGTCTTATGATTGCCTATGATGTTAGCTTTCACAAACAGTCGAACGTGGGTAAATAACTGAAGTGTTTTAATTAGCCTACAACTAAGCACCTAGTAAAAAATACAAAAAAAAATGTTTCAATTATTTAATTTGAATTCATTTTTAACTCCGTTAGTTATGACGACACTGAATTTCGTGCTTGTTACTTTGTTAATTATGTTTCTGTTTATCCTTCTATAAGCTGTTCACGATTATTTGAGCACTTTTGAAACCAACCTTAGAAAGAA
The DNA here is from genome assembly GCA_002778355.1 of Clitarchus hookeri. Taxonomy (NCBI): domain Eukaryota; kingdom Metazoa; phylum Arthropoda; class Insecta; order Phasmatodea; family Phasmatidae; genus Clitarchus; species Clitarchus hookeri. The sequence goes on from NQII01006742.1 coordinate 85,347, forward strand.
GTCGCTGTCCCTATCAGAATATACGTAATTTACGGACACACTGATTTTAATGCTCCGAGTAAAGTTGGCAACGACTGAGGAAAAATGGTTCCATGCCTAAACGTCGAATTAAAACTGTTAGATAAACTTTTGTGAATACTGAAATTTGTTTTGCTTTCTGTTTTTAATGCATATAAACGTGAGGATTAGCACATTCGCAAAATGTTTACTTTTCTAATTATTTCGCAGTTTGCCTTGACCGACGCATCAATAAAGTGATCAGGCCCATCGCATTGTCAATTTAAGATACAGCATACTGAAACAATATAGGCTATTCGCGGTTTCGTCACACTTTCTAAATCAAATCTTTGAAAAATCACACCATGTATGACGTGTTTGGTTGTTTACTAATTATCACAAGCGTTTGAACTTACGTTAACCTTAAAGTGCCTTATTTTTGGTTAAATTGAAGTTTTATTCATATTTTATCTATAAATTATAATATTCTGTTTATAATTAATATGAATTAAGACAGTGATAAAATGGGCGTGTTGGTAATGCCTGGTAAGAAATAGTCGTTATGCAAAATGTTATTACACTGAGTGCGCACGAATACGGTGCGTAATTTTCTAGACTCTGATAATTTTTGTTTGCATCAAGGCGGATGTATATCCTGGAAGTAGAACTTCAGCAGGGCTCGAGAAAAGTGTGAAGTAACCGTGAATGGACTATGCGCAATGTGCATGCGAGTATATTTTAAGCAGAGCTTCCAAAAGTGCCCAGTTTAATGTGAATAGCCTTTAATATTTATCTGTTGCTAACATTCGGTAGGTACATTATATATTCACGCTGATATTCCGCTGCTCTGAAGAGATAAAAACGAATTGAAAAATGAAATAACGCAGTTAACAGTCAGCATTGTGTAATGTAAGTGTTTGTGCTACATTTCTGACTTCAAAGCTGATCATTCCGGCGACATCCCAAAATGTTATTCAGAATCTATTCCTTCAGGTTTTCATATCGGTCAGTACTCAAAAAAAGGGGTTTCTCAGACGACAACAAAATAAGCATTTCCGTACTGTTTTAACACTCTGAGTAGTGCCAACGTAATTTTACGTCACCTGGATTCAGCATAAATATTCTCGTATTGTGCCTATTACGTCTGTATTCTTTGAATACATTGGCGACGTGCATCGCCAGCAGTGTGTCTGAAGTTTATTATAGCATAACATTACGTCGGTGGCAAGAGCGCAAATTACTCAAATGAACACTTCGTACTGTACATTATGTTGTGCAGGACAGAACATTAGGTTGGAAAACTGTCAATTCGGCGTTACGATGGGTCACAGCCAACCAGTAGTGAACGTTGTGTGGTACCGTTATGGTATCCAGTGCAGAGTGGACCAACAGAAACTATGTAAGCGTGACTTCTTGGACCGCTACAAAAAAAAAGTGAAACGGATGAAACACCAGAACAGTCCAGTGTCTTTGAAACGGTTTTAAATTTGGGAAGGGGGGGGGCTACAGGTTGGGACGCGTAGTCAAAGAATCTACAAACAACCTTTTCAAAAGTCTGGTGGGCAACTGGAGTGAAGAGTAAGGGGGAAGAAAGTGCAATCGAGACCACACTCTTCACGGGATGTGCTCGGAGGGAATCAGTTTTCCATACTGGCCACATCACTCATTCCATCGAAGTACGTTCTCGAATTTAAGAGATTGCAATTCCACTTCCAAACTTCTGTTTCTTATGGCTGTAAGAGACGTCCAGGGACTTGCTAACTCTGGCAAGCAGAGGTTTGACGGAGCACTGCTACTCACGTGGGCAGTTCTATGTGGCCTGCTCCAGAGTAACTGGTAATCCTATTCCTAGCACCTGAGGGCAGAACCTGGCCTACATAGGTATTTCGGCGAAGAGTACAGGTAGCGGCTTGGCAGAGTACACGAGGGCGAAGCCGCGGAGAGAACGCTCGTAAATATTTAAACTGGAAAATGTTTGTATAAGTAATGTGAACATTGAACACAGCATCTCGTATTTTGTTTTAAATTTTTCTTTAAAATATAGCGATTAAACAGAATGCGGGATTAGGACGATACGCAATTACGAAATTCAGTTGGGCAGAAGAACTCGTTGTTCTGGTTATTCGTTAACCCTTTCATTCCCAAATTAATTTATTTAATCTGATGTTGCTAATAAAAAAATGTTGTGATGCGCGCTGTACTTGAGTTGCGAACGCACTTGTTTTGTTATCGCAACCAATAAGTTATAGGTTCTGTGTTCGTTGGTCATGTGATATGAACCAATCACAAAGTAGAGCAGTAGTGCGGTTTTCGAAGATCATTTAGACTCCTCGCCTCACAGTGTACAGCACTGGCGAAATAAAAACTTAATGTGCAACATGCAGACAATTGTCTACGCTGGGCACGAAAGGGCTGAAGCAATGTTTTCAAATACAGACATGTCCACGATGTTTGCACAAACAACCTCACACTAAACCAACTGAAGTGTGTAGGCCAGTAGAACGTACAATTAGTTTCTCGCCTATAGTTTGTCTTGAATGTCTGTAAATAAGTGCCGACCTCAAAGTTTTAAAGCACCCGATAGTGTAATCTTGACTCAGCGTTTATAGTCCAATCACGGTAACTTCCAACTTTTTCTGAAGCCCTGATAAAGTTCCACTTCCAGGATATTCCTCCGCCTCATGCAAACAAAACTTAACCGATTCTATAAAATTACACCGAATTGACAAAGCACCACATTCGTGTGCACTCACTTTAATAATACTCAGTTTAAGAACTATTTATTTCTAGGCATTACCAACGCACTTATTTTCTCGCTCTTTTTATTCATGTTAATTATAAATTAAATATTATAATTTGTAAATAAACTATACTTAAATTTTCAATTTAACCAAAAATAAGGTATATTTTTATGTTAACAGAAGTATAAAATGCTTGCAATACGTGGTATATTTAGGAAATAACCAAACACGCCTCTACATGGGGTGATGTTCAAAGGTTAGATTCAAAATGTGTGGAGAAACCGCAAATAAACTTTATCACTCTAAAAGCAATAGGGCCCACAAGTGTCTCGAATCGACGCTTTCTTCCAAACGCATTGTTTGGACAAGCGACAAGCACATTGCCGTATTTGCGGGCACGGAGAAAGAATTCTCGCTTCTGGTTTAGCGGCGAGAATTGTTCAACCCTGTTTTGATAGTATCTGCGACCTATGCTATCAAAGTCACTAATTTCGGACGGACGTCGAGATTGTTATTTCTAATCCAGATGGCGATTTATCGCATGCCAGACAGCATGTTAGGTTTCAAAGTCTTACGCAAATGTCTGCGAAATTTCTTTCCTCGCTGGCTGAAGAACATTTGAGTTACAATTTCTTTGTTTGGCTTGCCCAATGAGACTTCAGTTGCTCTGACACTGTATGTACATGTGTCATCAGTAAAGGGATTATGAGGACTTTGGAACATCGGGACCTGGGACCGGAGCGTCGGAGCTTGTCAATCCGGTCGACCTGCGGCCATAATGGATCCAGGTGACCTTTATGTTGACCTTTGACCATGACCCAGGTGACCTTTGACCTTGATCCCACTAACCTTTTACTATAATATATAAAAAAAATATTTTTAAATATTATTTTTTTAATGTGTTATTTAAAAAATGATTATTAAAAAGTAATTATTAAAAATGTATTTAAAAATTTTGAAATTAATTTATTTCTAAAAAAACTCACGTTTCCAGATGTTACCTTCGCTCCCACCACCACTCACTAATACTCATTCTATCGTGTATCGCCATCTTGGTTTTACATTTGTAGTTTGTTTATGCATTACTGGCAGACGCCATCTTGGATTTTTCACTTGGCATTTGTTTATACATTTATGGAGAACGCCATCTTGGTTTTCGTTTGACAATTGTTTACACACTGCTGGAGGACGCCATCTTGATTTTTCAGTTCATTACTTGTTTTTACATTGTTGGAGGACGCCATCTTGTTTTGGTTTGTCATTTTGTATACATTACTAGTGGACGCCATCTTGTTTTTTTCGTTTTTTATTTGTTTATACATTGCCGAGGACGCCATCTTGGATTTCATATGTTTTCATCGCCTAGGTGGTGCTAGTGTATTAATTATAAATTTATTCACCAGGCGAGCTGCCAATTTAGCCACCAGACGGCAGCCATATTTGTTATGTTTTTAAAGTATATGTGGTGCCGACGGCACCCTCGATGTAGGATTATATTTTCAACACATAGGTGGCGTTAATTTCTTGATTCAGCCGCCAGTCGAGCTGTCGGCAATTATATTCATAGGCATTAGGAACATATTTAATTTTCCATTCCTATTTTTAAAAAAATTCAATCAACAGTATACCAACATGCATGATGCGGGACTTTGACGACATGTATAATTTATTAAACATATATATTTTATTAAAAAATTTAAGGCCGGTTATAATAAATACATTTTTTATTTTAATGTTAATTAAACCACCATTCCACCATATACAAGTAAGGTGGCGCTAGTGTATTAATTACCGATTTCGTTACCAGATGACCTGCCTATTTACCAACCAGGCGGCAGCCATATTTATTTATGTTTTTAAATGATGAGTGCTGCTGTCACCACCCTCAATTTTTGATTCTATTTTCAACCCATAGGTAACATTGATTTATCGATTTCCCTGCAAGCGAGCTCTCGGTACCCGCTCATTCTGACGATACAGCCTCAAAGTGAGCTGTCGGCATTCACATTTGTTTCATAGACATTTAAAAAACCTGCAATTTTCACTCCTATTTAAAAAGTTTTTTTTTTCAATTAGCAGCATATCTGTATGCATAAATGATTAAATCGATATTTATTTTGTATTTAAAACTTTAATTCAGACCAATCAAAAATCATTTTTCGTTTTAATGCTAACTAAAAGGATAAAATAATTATATAGGGTGCAAAGGTACTGTAATTAGCATTAAAATGAAAATTTTATTTTTAATAATCGGTCTTAAAGTTTTTAATAAAAATATATAAAATAAATTATGCATGTAGTCAAAGTCCCGCATGGTGCATGTAGATATATTGTTTATTGAACAAATATATATTTTTAATAGGTATGGAAATTACATATTTTCTTATGCATATAAATATAAGTGCCGACAGCTCGCCCGAGAGCTGAATCAAAAAATTAACGCTACCTATGTGTTGAAAATATAATCCTACTAGGAGGGTGCTGACATCACCACCTTTACTTTAAAAACATAACTAAATCGGCAGCTCACCTGGTGGGTAAATCGATAATTAATACACAAGCACCACCTAGGTGATGAAAACATATGAAATCTAAGATGGCGTCCTTAGAAATGTATAAACAAATGACAAACGAAAAGAAAACAAGATGGCGTTCACTATCAATAAATAAACAAATGATAAACAAAAACATGATGGCGTCATCCAGCAAAGTATAAACAAATAACAAACTAAAAACCAATATGGTTCCCTCCAGCAATATATAAACAAATGACAAACGAAAAACCAAGATGGCGTCCTCCAGCTACGTATAAACAAATTACAAACTAAAATAACCAATATGGCTTCTGTCAGCAATATATAAACAAATAACAAACGAAAACCATGAAGGCGTTCTCCAGCAATGTATAAACAAATGACAGACGAAAATACCAATATGGCTTCTGCCAGCAATGAATAAACAAACGACAAACGAAAAAACCAAAATGGTGACACATGATAGAATGAGTATAGGTGAGGGGTGGGGTGGGGGGTGAGGTGGATCTCCGGGAACGTAAGTTTTCTTAAAAGAAGTTTTGTAAATAAATTTTTTTATAATTTTTAGATATCTTTTTATAAATTTTTGAATTTTTTTGGGTTTTAAGGTTAAAAATTACTGGGGTCAAGGTCAAAATTTACCATGGTCTTAGGTCAAGGTCAACGTCACCTGTGTCCATTACGGCCGCCGGCCGACTGGAATGACAGAGCACAAACAGCTCCAACGCTGCGGTCCCAGGTCCCGATGTGTCAAAGTCCCCATAATCCCTCTACTGTCATACAACCGAAAAAGTGTAGGGAAACTATATATATTGAGAAACTACCGTGGTTCGAAATATTTCCACGAAAATCGCTACCTGTAACCATGGGCATGTTGCATGTGTTTAGGGTACTTTATATTGAACATCCTTCTTTCAAACGGGGTCGCGGTGGTTGAGCGGTTAGACTACTCACCTCTCGCCAAGGTGAACCGTGTACAATCCCCGGCCGGGTCATTCCCGGATTTTCGCAAGTTGGAATCGTGTCGGTCGATGCCGCTGGTTGGCGGGTTTCCTCGGGGATCTCCCGTTTCCCCCACCGTTGTATTCCAGCGCTGCTCAATTCTCACCTCATTTCACCCTCATCGGCTCTCAACACCTCGTTGTTAAGAGCCACCCAAATCTTTCAACTCAACAATTTCCTCCAAAATTAGCTTTCCTGCAAAAAAAAATAGCTGCCCAATGAAACAAATAATGTTTTTCATCGTAAAATGTTAACTGGTGTTAAGGTGGCCACCTGGTTGAAGGAATTTTGCACGTCTGAGGCCTAAAAGCGTGGGAGCGCTAGGGGCGACCGAGACATGCGCATCAACTCTCTCATCGCCTCTACGCGCAAAGCACTGAACTGGCGTGCAGTCTTGCCGTCGATAAGGGCCTCTATGAGACTTCCAGCGGAGACCCTACAATTTTATGACGTAATAATAAATATAAAGGTTTGATGCACGTCCCTATTCTATTTTTAATTTTTTGTACCATAACGTTTATACCTAAAAACGACCGTGGAAACGCCCGTTTGAGCCATTTTCACGATCACAAAAACACGCTTTAGAGAGAAATGGGGACACTGAAAAACGTATACAGACACGTAACGCTTCGTAAAAGCTATTCGTAAGCAGACCTCACTCAGACACGTTGGGCGGTTTTTTTAATCAAACGTTTTCTGCTGGAGCTGTGCACATGACATTTGGTTCAGAAGGTTTCCTGTACAGGTAAACGTGACTTTAAGGGAAGACTAAAATTGGCGCAAATATGCCACGGGAAGGCAGAAGGGTGTAGTCGTCGAAACTGTATTGAGGGGGCTGTTGGTGTTTGTAGACAAGGGGAGAAAGGGAGGGGGGGTAGCTCTGACAGTTTTAGGAGACAGCTCGCGCCAGCACTTCCCCCGACCTTTAGCGTTGACACAGCGCAGGAATACTCACCTCTCGGACAAGGAAAACACTCTGCGAGGCGCCCAGAAAAAAAAATGCTCTGTTTGCCCCCCCGGATGGTGTCTGTTACTTGTCAACACATGTGGCGGCGGATAAAAACACCGGGTGGAGGTTGCATTTACTTCTCTGGCTCGGAATATACTTGGTATATATATAACACTTCGCCCAGTCGCGCGTACCGTATGACATTACACGGCGTCTCACTAATTGACTTCACGACACTGTAAATGACGCGCGTTGTTGCCAGATTGCATTATTACCGTTTTGATGTCCAGATTTTGCGCCGAGATGAATTAATTGGGAAAGACGTATGAAATCGCTTATATAAAATTTTAATGTTTCATATTGTAGAAAGTTGATGCTGTCGGCCATTCTCGGTTACTTCACACTTTTCTGAAGAACTTATAAAGTTCTACTTTTGATTACCGTTACATATCCTTCCACCACATGTAAACATAAACACTGCCACGTGACTTCTACGTTTTAACTTTCAAATACTTTGTTTACTTTTTGAACTGTTCAAGAAATGTTGTCATATTTCGAAAAACGTTTCGTACGGAACGTTTACAATTTAGGCCTATAGCCATATTTAGGTCAACTTTGTGACTTTTTAGCAATGTCTGTGTTGACGATAGTTCTTACCGTTATTTTACATTGTTAACATATTTGTTATACACGATATAGCACATTACACATAATACACATTAATATTTGGCCCCTGTTACAACTGCGGGGGAAAAAAAAATTGTAGTATTTAACCTCTTGTTATTATGTGTTGGGTTATTTCGTTAAAAGGACGGCCTCAGTTGGGATAAAAATTAAAACGAAGGAATAACCAGTCCAACGAAAAGATACGGTGAATTCAAGCACGCAACATTGTGTCGCTAATTTTTTGTACGGAGCAGCGATAAACTTAAAAAGATAGTGTTGAACATACACAGAAATAGGTCTACCGTAACTTTTATTCCGCTCATATTTCTATGCATTGGTACTTACTGTTTTCTAGGTTTATTTCATTATTTATTTAAATTTATCTGGCTGGGATTCGTATTTTGTTGGAATTGTGACGACATTCAAATCACAGAAACTTAAGGAAGTTGTACGATTGTGTTCCAAACACCTATGGCAAGTTAGCACGTTGTGATAAATAAACAGATGTGATTTTCAAAAAAAAAATTAATTTCGTCATAAAAACAGCTCACGTTTAAAACGTATAAATTTCGCACGTCAAATATTTGCAATCACACACACACTGTCCCAACGTAACGTAATGGCAACAATACTCTTTCATACACAGCGGCCACGACGCACGTTGCAGTATATTTATTCCTGCCGTGGAAAAAAAGATTTATCACTACATCGTAACTTGCCTAGGTATGTTAAAAAAAACACAACGAGTAGAAACTTGATGCGGTAATTTTAAGTATTTTTCACAAGAAGATAAATTAACGCTTAGTTCATTAACACGCCACGTCATGTCCACTCTTGTCGCCAGCCGCCACTTCTGCCAACTTTGGATTTGTAACCGTCCCGCCATCACATCTAAATATATTTAAATGAATATTCAAACAATGAAATCTTTTTTTATTTGAAAATTACAAATTCAAAAGTCAATATTTACTGTAATAAGTATGAAATATGCTCAAATTGAAAACATGTATAATTTCCCTACTACTACTAGCGTTGCGAAACTTCCCGAGGGAGAGAAAAAGAGAGAGCGACAAACTCCGATCCGCGCATGTTCAAGTTTCCTCCTCGGACGAAAAAAAAAAAAAAAAAAAAAAAATTNGTAATTTGCGCTGATATTTTAAACTGTAACAATAAAATATGTTTCCTTCAGTGCTACCTAAAAATGTTAATATATCAATAGGCAACCTTTAATTTACAAATAGCACACAAAAAACTGGGTTAAAACAATATTTTAACAATGAATTATTTCTTACTAGCCGTTGCCAACACATCGCTGCTCTCACTGTTTTTAAATTCGTATTTAATACGAAAATAAATATTACAAGTTATGGAAGATGCTGATTTAAAGATTCATTTATTCAAAAATACAATACATTAAAGTTAATCACAGTGTCATATGTTTGTGGTAAACAAGTTACTGAATAAACAGGGTGACATGTTACTCGTAGGGTGATTTTTCAAAGGTTCGTTTCAAAACATCCGAAGAAACCGTGAATGGACTTTATTCACGTTTTGACGCAATACACATGTCGAGACGTTGACGGTTGTGAATTTTTGATCATCGTCCACACTTATGTGCCACGTTTGTCCGCGACTCTTATTTATTGATAACTAGCTTTACTGGATTCCTAAACGTTTTTATTTGTCTTGCCAACATATTACGTCGTTCTGTTTTATAAATGCAGATGTGTTTCCTTTTCTTATTTACTAAAATTTAATTTATGCAAAGTGGAGCGAAAGCTTGTGGCACTCTTAGTTTTAGCTAGAAATTACATTAAAAGAGAGCAATAATAACAAGAAAAGTGTGAATAATCTGCCGTAACCCACTCTGTACTATACCATCGAAAAAGTTTTTTCTATAATATTTGTTCCCCTTAATTTACGTTTGTATTTCTGCAGACTTTATAGTTTTCTTTTGAATGCTGTAAAATGTTCGTTTGGAATATCTTATTGCCGCAAGCTCCTTTTAGTCTACTGCGGTATGCGTGCTTTCTTTTAAAAATAACAACTGAAAATTCGTAACAATATTTGTTATTCCTTGACTTGTAAACATCTGCGTGCTTTGCGGCGTTATATTATCCAATGATGATGGAAAGGGGTGGCCAAACAAAGACAATCAACACCTCCGCTCTTAAGTTTTTAACAGAAATGTTCCCCATTTAACAACAAAACTTCGTCACGTCATGAAACTAGGGCGCAACATGGTTGGTTAAGTCAGAAATGCATTGTGAAGGAATCGGCCTGAATGTTTATCGATTAGTATAATTCGTTACTGTTGGTAAGATCGACTTGTGTTTGAACAAAGGTAAACGGATACATAACTATTAATTAATACAGCAACTTATGGCAAATCCTCGGCTTTCTTTTGATGACGTAGCCTCCCCCAACGATAACATCATATTTTTAGAGATATAAAATAATAAGTAATCCATTATGGTAATATTCTTCGAAATATTAATAAAATTCTTTGTTAACATCCTTCTCGCTCTCTGTTCCCATCTTACTTAAGAAATAAAAATATTGTCACTATGCAACTTCGCAGTATGTAATTTTATAAGCATACACGCCTCAGAGGCGATACTTTTGTTTATTTACTATAGCGTTAGTATTTCGAATACACGTGATTTTTCAGTGGTATCCAGAAACATGGATTCATTTGTCGTAAAGATTCATTGAACTTAAATACTTGTAGTGCTTAGGCTAAGTCAAAAAGATTCTTAGCGAAACATTCTATATTTAAAAGTTCTTTATCCCTTGCAATTAGTTTTGGGGGGAGTGCAAATAATTTCATCTGATGCCACTTTTTAAGTTCTGCAGTAATCAAAATTTCCTTGTGTAAATGTACGATTTCCAAGTTCTGGGATATTTGGCAACAACGTTCCCGGTGGAACCGGCGCTGACCTCACCAAACCTCCCCTCCAGGTGTCCGATACCAATTAAAAGTTTATACCTGGAGCGCTGCTTTCTACTTTTACATTAACTCCCGCAAGCTAGATATAAAGCGGCTCTTTGCTTTCGCAGGGCACCACCAGGAACTTTGAATTTTGAAATCCGTCATGCTGGTCGAAAAAAATTTAAACACACAAAACTACACATTAACACACATAAACCTATCGCGCTCGCGCTTGTCCTTCTTTCGCGGAAATTAAGCATGGCGGCATCCCTTATCACATTCGCGGCCCAGTGCGTCCGGACAGTGTCTGAACTTAGATTTGGGGGACAACCGGTACCCAGAATTGTCCCCCACCTCCTCGCCCGCCAGGCGCAAGGGGCATTGTTTGATACCACACTGCAGACTTTCGTTTCGTCACACACACACACACATTCTCTCTACAGACCAAAGTGGTCAGTCCATTCCTTAGGAGCTTCGCTCCCGCCATCATCCAATCTCGCGTTCCGGGGTCTTCACTGGGGTCATCGTCGGTTTCCTGGAACAGAACAACGTCTTATCCAGGAAAGGGTATCTTATCTTGGGTTGTCACGTCCAGTGTATTGGCCAGGAGCCGCCCGTGGTGAAGGACTAGTACCCGACCACAGAATACCCCGTGAAGGGTTTACTGTGATCAGAAGTACGCCTCCCGTACGTGCGTACGGCATCCTTAAAGATGCAGGGTCGACTATTTCCCCCCTTCTGCAGAAGCACTCCTTGAGCAAGCTCAAGAGTGCCTCCTTGTTCGTGGGCAGACCCACCTGGGCGACGGTAAGCATCTCCACGCACTCCACGTGGGGGGAAAGGATCTTCTCTCCACCGACCATTGATCTTACCAGTAGAGCTACTGCTGCCATCAAGATGGTTGTTTCCTCCAGTCTCGAAACTTGAGAACCTCGTATGACCTCGTCATAAAGTTCCCAGGGTTCTTTCGGGTGAGCTTCTAAGGGCCAGGCCTACACTCCAACATCCATGGTTTTCTTGTTGTATGGCCACTCTATGGTAACGATTCTCTCGGAGAAAGGTACAATTTCATTTCTCCTTACCCTTACTCTGAGAAGAGAGACTCCCTTTCGCTTTGTTCCTGCAGTTCTTCACTCCTGTCTCATTCCTCAGGCTCCCTTTGCCTTCCTAGAGCACAGACCACTCTTCTTTTCTGATCCCTTAGGAGCTTGCTCATATTGCGTGCAAGATGAGCAAAGCCCTCCCGCATGTACAAGATTGGACTCCAGGAACATGGATATCCATCATTTGGCCTCTCTGGATTTTCCTTGGTTGGTGGGGTTGTCATATCCAGGTGAGTGTTCTCTTCTGACTCTATCAAATTCAGGCTATAGCCAGTAATCCGTGGTATTTGCGCCTGCTTCGCAATTGGCTCATCTGGTATTGTCAGTTCAGGTGTTTGTGGCGAGGGAGGACTATCTCCCTCTCTGTCTCCCAAGATGACTGTTGGCAATAGGTGGTGTTCACTCATTTTGTTCTGTATTATTCTCCGGATCGCCCCTGTCCTCACCTATTCTGTGACTCAGACTTTGGCTTAGCTACCACACGTCAAAGTCCTCATTCCGTTTACCTGCTTCAGTTCTCCAGTACCAAGGGTGCTAGTGTCTTGTCCATGATAATGTCCTGGAGGTTCAGCGGACCATGACTGCCCTCAAAGGAGATCCGAAGATCTTAAATTTTCGGGCAGTCATACAGTAGGTGTGCGAAAGTATCGGGTACTCCACACACCAACCAGTTTGGTTCCTCTACCAGGCCCATAGAGAAAATTTTTGCCTTGAAGTTCCCGTGCCTGGTTAGGAACTGCATTCTGTAGTGACCTGTGGTAAGCCACCCAACACGCAGCCTCAGCCGGACATCGGGAAAGATGCCATATGTCAGTCTTCCCTTTTCAGAACTCTCCCATCGAGTCTGCCAGGTCTCTACAGTTCTTCCTTTGAGAGCCTTTACTTCTTCTGGGGGGATTGGATCTACCCATTTCCTTCTACTGATTTCCCCTCTCTCTTTTGTGAGGAGGTTCAGTGGGAGCTCTCCTGCCAAGACCTGCGAGTCGTCATTGGAAGCTGTTCTATAGACCTTTGTGATAGTAAGTAATGCCGCTCTTTGCGCACTTAATACCTTCCTCCATGTATGAACCTTGTTTACCTCCGAGTACCATACGCCTGCGGCATATGTGACCACAGTCAAGAAGACACATCTGTACATTAACTTTAGCGTGTGATAGCCAAATCCCCAGTTCGCTGGAGCCACAGCCTTGAGCCTTTGGAACATCACTACAGTCTTGTTCACAGCGTAGCGTAAGTGTCCATGAAATGTGAGACGGGTCTGAAGTATTACTCCTAAATACTTCATTTCGGTGATTGTAACTCAAGTAACCATAATTTCCACAGGATCTGCGGCCACCGCGCATTGTCGAATGCTCCCGAGATATCCAAGGAGATGGCTAAGACGCAATCCTCGTCATACTGTCTTACTTGGCCAACCATGTCTATGATAGCTTTCTCGGTACTCTTTCCCTTTATGAACCTCTACTGTCTTGCATGGATACCTCGGACTGCGTCCAGGTATTCCATTAGCCTTCTGTTCACCAGGCATTCCAGTACCTTTCCCATTACAGATTGAAGTGTAATGGGATGATAAGATTTGGCCATTCTCGAGTTCTTCCCCGTCTTCTTAAAGATAACTTTAAGGAGGCCTATCTTCCAGCAACGGGGCAAACTACCTGTTTCCAGACAGTGGTAAGCCAGTTCTAGCATCTCAGTTTTCATTCTTGGATATGTTCGGAGGGGCATTTCTCCAGTCAGGCCATCTAGACCCAGAGCCTTCTTGAGTTTTATCCTGCGGACAATTCGGTCCAACTCCTCCACAGAGAAAGGTGCTGTGTCCTCGGTTCTGATCTCCAGCTCCGTGTTATTCCTTACTTCGTAATGATATTCACTCTCCCCTATCCGAGAGTCGTCAGGCAACAAGACTTTCATCAAGTGCCTGGCATTTTCCTCGAAGGATTGCAGTAATATTCCATCACGCTCTAGAGCTGGAAGCTCCTCTGAGTGTCTTAGTTTTTCTTACACCATCCGGTAGACCAGGCCCCAGGGATCTTCATTGCCCTTTTCAGACACAAGCGTTCTCCACGCAAGCTGTCTCTTTTTCCTTAGCTTCCCCCTGTATTCTTCCCTCAAGACATTGTACTGCTGGACCGCTCTTATTCTCTCTTCTGGCTGGTAAATTCTCTTCAACTGTTTCCTCGAGCATCTTAGGTTTTTTCGCAAGACCTCTAGCTCATCATCCCACCAGGGGAGATGGGGCACTTTCCTGGATACCTGGGGAATTGCTTCCTTACAGGCCCCCATGATTACTCTTACCAGTCTTTCAGCTCTTTCGTGTATAGACATGCCAGCACTGCCGTGTCTATATTTATCCAGGTTTCGCAGCAGTACTCTGTCAAAGAGGTACCAATCAGCTTTAGCTATGATGTACCTGAGCCTCACTGGTCTGTTTCCCTTACTTCCATTCAACTGGATGGTGAACAGAATTATTTTGTGGTCGCTTTCTAGCTCGTCTGAGACCCTCTAGTCCCCAATACTTCAAAGTGTACGCGCCATCGCTATGGTTACGTCTAGCTACGACCGCATATCATGGGCAGGCGACAAATATGTCGCTTGGTGTCCAGCTGTATTAGCTACCTGCAGGTTGTTCTCGATTAGGCACTTATTTACCTCCTCTCCTCGGTCGTCCGTCACTGGGAAATTCCATAGTTCTGACTTGGAATTAATATCTGCGCCAAAGATGATTTTCCTTTCCTGAGCTATTTGAACAGTCGAGATGACGTTCAAGTGGGTCACTTGGTTGGAAGTATGACGATACAATCGTCACATTCCCTCCCCCCATTTCCAGTTTCAAACACGCATGATGCGTGTTTGACAGAGCCTCTAGCAGGATATAGTTAATCTCAGGATTATGCACCCAGATTTCTGCCATTGATTTGTCCCCGAACAAGACGAACCGACCTTGAAGACTTGGCACTTTCCCATTGAGCAGGTAGTGTTCCTACATCAATACCATATCAAGTTGTTGCTCCTGTCCGACTCTGTGTAGTTCCATAGTTGGAACTGTAGCCCTCTGCAGGTTTATCTGCCCAATCCGTAGCGGCGCATGACACTTAGCCATACTGGGTCCTTTCGAGTTCCAGCGCAAGCATATGCTGGTGGACAGGGCAATCCGGAGATCCCGCTCTGTGGTTCACCTCTTTCCTTTTGTCCTTCAGGCAGTTAAAGTATTTAACTGCATTTTCCTTTTTTGGTGCACTCGCTGTATTTGTGCCCAGTTTCTGCACAGCTGGCACATGCCAATGTTGACTTGCACTTTTCCTTTATATGTCCGTATCCTTGGCACCTGAAACGCCTCATGGGCACCAGGTAGTCTCTCACTTTGCAGCGCTCGAAGCCCATGTATAGGAAGTCCTCAGACACTAGCATCCGGCGAAGGGCTGGGGTGGTCTCCAGGACTAAGTTCACCTTGTTCTTTATGCTGCGAAGGCCTCTTCAGAATCTTACTGAGGCGTTTCTGAGTAACTCCTCTTTCCCTATCTGGGACTCCCGAAAATTCTGATCACACAGGTTGGTCAGGAACTCGGGAGTGTCATACTCTCTGGGGACATCGAAGAGTATAACTTTTTACCCTCACCTCTTTGGGTTTTCAACTCGTAATTCCAACTCCTCCATCGTTGAGCATTACGCAACTTGAGCAGTGTCTCCTCATCTTCTGCCTCAACTAGAATTCCATCCTTTCCGATCGTCCGGACGCTTCGCACCTTTAGATGATCTTTAACTGTGTCCAGCATCTTTAGCTTGTCCTTGGTTTCCTCAGGCTTGCTTTCCCCTTCCTTAGGGTATATAAGCACAGTCTTCCTGGACGTTAGTTTCCTTCCCTGGACTATATGCCAGTCCTCGTTTTCCTACCCTTGTTTTCCTTTTGTTCTCTGAGAATCTCAGAGAACTATGGGGGCTTACCTGGGGTCCCCTGAACTGGAGCAGCACCTCTCGGGGAATACTTTCAAGTACTCCTGCCTTTTCGTTGTATCCCTTGTTTTCGGTTTGCAGTATTGCATTCTTCAATAGCTGTATGTCTAGGAGTGTTTTCAGTCTCAGGACTTTTGGCAACAAGAAGTTGGCACACTCCTTGTTGACTTTCTTTATTTCGTCGGTGATATTTGGCAACAGACCGCATCGAAGCAAGGACAGCACTAACGACAGGGATCGAGAATTTGAAAGAGATGGTCAACACCTTTTTATCTTACCTGCGTGCCTTGCAAGTTGCATATCGTGAAGGCGAACGGAACTGGTGCGTCATGGGGCGACCTGTACATAGACCATCATGAAAACACGTGAAGACCCTACGTCGCCAATACTGCTGTTTGTGTGTTGTTGGAAATAAAATGCAAATACTTCTGGCCGCCTTTTCTACTCAATTGCTAATCTCCCATTGTTCATGTAGTCTGGCATACGTACGTGTTCTAACAAGCAACGGCTATTGGCGACCATGTACCTCGGGTTTTATGGTTGCCTACGCGCAGGTGTTCTCCGGATGGCGCGCCAATTCCGTTCCGTTCCCCTTCGTTATATGCAACTTGTACAGCACGCTGGTTCGTGAAGTTACGGACTCCAGGCGCTGTTTTGCTAACTTCAATTTCAATTTTAATATACTAGATGAATTTTCCGAACATTTTGCTACTAGGATTTCTGGTTTATATTAGCCTGTAGATGTCGTGGTATGAATTTCGACATGTAGTTTAAAAACGCCTTGTGTACTGTAAATGCTGCCGACCACAAGAAACGAAACTGTCAAAACAAACACAGATAAAATATCAATTCATCTTTTACGTTTTAATTACTTCACGTTGTTACGTCTATATACCCGATCTAACGAGGTCATGTTTATATCAATCGTGTTATTAGTCGCGAAGATATAGTGTCGGAATTGATTGCTCTGCAAACGTTACATAGCCGATTCCGTCCTGGCGGCCAATGTGTCGGTCCGGTTTTGAAGACGTGTTGACGTGAAAACTACGCCGTGCCTCGATTTGCCGCTTCGGGTTCGATTCCCAGCGGGATCACTGGCTGGGAACGTGTCAGAAGTTTCCGTTGGCCGGTTGGTTTTTGTCGGGGTACTCCCACTTGACATGCCATTGCATTCCGCTGGTGCTTCATCCTCGCCTCGCTTCAGACCCATTGTCGCTGGATACTCAAGCTGTTGAGAACTTGTTGAGCCCCTGTCACATTGTCAAATTTTTCCGTCAAACTGCTTCCAATGTTTGGTCAAATAAAGTTTAAAAGGTTGTGACATCACCGAAGCGTCATTATCTCAGCCATGTTTGGCTGGAAAATTGGATGGGTTCAGTTTCCATTAAATATTTTGAAAATTGGATGGGTTGTCGTGTGCCGGTTTAGGGATTATAGCACGATATTGGCTCACATCCATCACCCCCTCACACCACCCCCGCCTCGCGCACTTCGCTGGCGCCTACGAGACGGCACGTGGGACCACAGCAGGTGGAAAATTTCGGTACACGTGGAGCTGAAGCGTAGGCCTTCCCCTCCCACCCCCTTCATCATCGTACGCCCCTACCCGCCAGGAGATCTGTTGAGAGTGCAGGGCTTTTTTGAGTCATCAGCAAATAATCCGGTGTAGTTCGCCTGAACGCCGTAAATACGCACCACGGAAGTATCGCTGACGACAGTAGGTATTATCCCCCCCGCCAAACCTTCAGAAATCAGGACACGTGTGGTGGAAGGCTTGGTTAGGCGTCTTCCACTTCACCCCTCTCACCCCCTTCCCTCCCCTACAAGGCGCCACGTGCCGCCAATTCAGGACAAAGGCGGGCGTGTATAAAAACCCCTTTCCAAGAATAGGAGGGGGTCAGTAATATCGGGTACGTCAGGCAGTCATATCGGGGCAGTTGTTAGTTCATCTTCACCGCCGAGAGACGTCAGTTCGAGCAGAGAGTAAGTCTGTACAACAGTTACTAAGGCCGGGATATCGGAACCGCCGGTGCAGGCAGTCGGCGTAGTAATTCCCCAGTCAGCTATACTACCGCCCGGGTCAGTAATATCGGGTACGTCAATCAGTCATATCGGGGCAGTCAGAGGCTGCGATACTCCGTGCCGGGAGAATCAGTTACGTCAGTAAAGTCAACCAGTCAGTAGAAGATCGCCGAGCAGAGAGTCAGGTCAGGGGTTCGGACCCCTGACCACGTCAGTACGTCAGCAGCAACTGTGGCCTTGCCAAGGCCTACCCATCGCCGGAGATCACCCACCACAGCTGACAACACCCGCAACAAGAGTTAAGTATGAAAATCACCGTCACGAGAATCCCACTCAACCACGAATTCGCCCAGTAAATCCGAGTAACCAAACTATCACAGTACCGCNGAATCCCACTCAACCACGAATTCGCCCAGTAAATCCGAGTAACCAAACTATCACAGTACCGCACCTCTCAAGTTTGATGTAGTGTATTTGTGAATATAGACACGAGACAATATATTCATACTTCAAAATACCACAGTCATAGTCTACCTAATTACCAAACCCGCAACCCCCACGCACCTTATAGTCGGTGCCTGGGGGACATTAACTCTGACCATATCAGCCGCCATGTCTTCCACAGTGGCGGTACCTGAGTTGTCGTTAGGGTTCTCATATTTCTTTGATGTTTGACTGGCTCAGCCGATCAGAATCGTGCATGACAAAAATGGCCGTTTCCGACATCACGAATCTCTAAAATGGCAAACAATTGATGGAAAAGAAATAATATTATGGACATAATTAATTTAGATATAACTTCTTTGAGCACGAATACTATTTGAAGTGATTAATTCACAATGATGTTAAGAGGCATTCGATTTCATTGTGCAAGAAATATCTTGGATAAATCACATTAAAGTTTAGCAAAAAAAGTGGAAATAAATCCCAAAATTCGTTACAGTTTCTTTCTGTAGTGGTCTGCACAGAAACACAACAGCAATATCTCACCTTGAAAATCATGGTAAACAGACATTCAGGCTAGATCCTCCTAGTAAAAAAAATTGGCTGTGTGACACATTTCCAAGTACATTCAAAATAATTCAATCCAATTTGTTGAATGGAAAAAAATTTGATGGTCGTATTTCGTCTTCAATTTTTATTGTCAAATATATTTGAAGGCGAAAATTTGACAGTGTGACAGGGGCTTTAGCCACCCCACTATCTCTCTCTCTCTCTCTCTCTCTCTCTCTCTCTCTCTTACACACACATGTGTGTCACTAACAACACGGCGGCCGGTGAGGAGGAGAGGAAGCGGATGTCCCGCTAGCCACTGCGCTTCTGTTAAGTTTCTGTTCCGTGCAACCAGCCCTGCGATATGCTGCTGCAGCTCAGCGACAGAACACTGGCCGCTGTTCAGGACGGCGCGCATGTTTATTTGCAGGAGGGAACTGCCGCTCT